>CM046461.1:8502500-8740000 GCA_025506415.1 Flaveria robusta | reverse complement strand
AGCAAACTATCACGGTTTGGCCAAACCGTGACCTTTTACTTTCTTTGATCTAGGTCAAACCGTGACACTTCGTTCACTGACATATGTATATGTTATTTTCCACTTGAAGTCAGCGAACCACTCCGAGCCTCACTGGTTAAGACGGTAGGGGAATTCGGGAGTGGCGTGGGCTCGAAACCCTGGGCTCGAAACCCACTACCACCGGTTTAAAGGTTATGTTTTTTGAAATTTTTTATATAATAATTTAAAAAAAAAAATTAATAAAGCAAACTGTCACGGTTTGGCCAAACCATGACCTTTTACTTTCTTTGATGTAGGTGTCAGTCACAACAGGCTTTTCTCTGCGTTGTCTTTTGTCAGAAACCCTAACCGTGACGGTTGGGTCTCACCGTCACGGTTTGTTCCTTTTTTTTGTATTTGTAGTTTTATTATTATTATTATATATTATTATTATTATATATTATTATTATTATTATTATTATTATTATTATTATTATTATTATTATTATTATTATTATTATTATCATGATTATCATTGTTTAATAATTATTATTATTAGAACTAATTTACTATAACAAATATATAAACTAATACATACGCTATCCTGATATATTAAATGTGGGGAGTGGTTTGGGGTTGGTGGCTCGTATACGATCTATCATTCTTACGTAATTGTTTATACGTTCCTGGTAAATATTGTGCCATTCTAGTGCTTCTCTATATGTAAATCTCGGCCAATGATAGCCCACATTCGGCATTGGTTAATCCCCTTCCAATTTTATGCAAATAAAATGATCTTCGTTAATATTAGCAAGTGCTACAACCGGATAGGTAAACAATGATTCTGGGTCTGTTCTCAGCAGGAACCATGTGTGGCTGCCAAATGAAGAGATAAGATGAACAACACAAGTGAATGTTTCCGCAATTACGAGTCCATGGGCCGGAAAACTCAGCCAATGGGTAGCGGGTGCGGGTCGAGTCGTGCCAAACCAATCTAAACTATTACGAACAGTATCATAGTAACCAGGCAACTCGCGGTTCAAATTGCTCCGCTAATACCACATGTTTCTGTCTATCTCCGACAACATTTGTCGCCTCACCCATTCCCATTCTTTTTGCTCCTTCCCTAAAGCCACCGCGATCGCCCGAAAACCACAGTTAACATCAGGCCGCACATCTTTTAAACTCGAAATGTACCTGTGAATCCATTGGGGAAGCTGATCCTTAAACTTCATAACTTTCTTCACGTCCTTTGGTTTCAAGATTAAAGGAAACCCTAGGTCAGCTCCCTTAACTGGTACATTTGAAGCAGCCTTTGCCCGATTAGGACGGTTGTTGGGCATCTTAAACTGAGGGGTATACGAGCTATGCCTCGCCGGGTCAGGCATAGTTAGTTGTGAGGAAGTATACAAGCTGTGTCTAGCAGCCTCATACTGATGTGATGTATTGGAGTCTGCTCTTCTTTGTTGCTCTTTAAGATTTGGACGACCACGTCCGTCATGACGCACCTCAGGCTCTTTAAGTTTTGACTTGCTTGAAAACAAAGAGTCGTACAACTTCTTAAAGCGTTTTTTTTACTTGAGGATTGGGCGACGACATGACCTTTTGTTTCAAGTCATCAAATTTCTTATCGTAGTCGGGTTCAGGCGGCATGACGTACGCCGGCTCGAAATCAAGTTTCCTCCGGTGTGGATCTACCGCATCGAGTGGAATACATATGCTTGGATTTAAATTATTAGTGAACAATATGCATCATGTGACAATGGTAAAAATGTATTTCAAGTATATATTACCTTCCCGAAAGTATACCTCCAAACGACAAGCACATGGCAAGACCATGGTCGTGGACAACTGGTGTCCACATGAACCCCCTGACTCCTGAATCATTTTCATTTTCGTCAACTCCGATTCCAGGAGGCTAATGCAAAAAATAGATACCTTATAATGCAATTTTGAAAACAATTGCAGTCTATGGTCTTTTTTAATCTTCACACGAGACACCTCGAATGTTTTACAAATTTCAATCTCTTGGCCACGCACGAGGTCACAGACATATCCGACAAGTGTGTGCAACGTATTATTGGTCCCTGTGAGGTAACTCTTGAAGTTGGCGTGTTGCCTCTCAACCCTATTAGTTGTATATTCACCAAAGTTGAGGCGGTCGTACATCCAACAAGTAACAAATTTCTCTTTGTACGGCACCAACCAATTATTCCAAATATATTCCCACACCTCTGAAAGAAATAACAAATTTTATAAAATGAACAAATACATTATTAGAGTAAAAATAACTATGAAATTATTACCATGTTTACCATCTTCATTTAACTTTTCTTCCATCTTCATGCAATTGTAATCGTACAATGCCTTTGTAGGAGACGAACACAGGACCTTCCACCAGTATGGAAAATCCTTCCACATGTCGGTTTTGAAAAGAATGTTCCACCTTTTCTTGATATTCTCCCTAACGTGCCACTTGCATAAGTTTTTAGTAGCACTCGGGAACACTGTGTCACACGAGCTCATCAGGGCCAGCCCTGTCTGTGACAATTACTCGGGGCTCCACACACTCGTCGAGCATATCTCTGATCCGCTCTAATACCCATGTGAAGTTGCCCTGTCGTTCCCTCGATATAAATGCGTGCGCAATACAAAACGACTTCAACGTCGACGTAACGCCAATAACCTGAACAAACGGAATGTTGTACATGTTGGTCTTGTACGTCGTGTCTATCAACATCACGTTCGGGAATGCGCGCCACATTTTGTACGAGGTAGGATGACAAAAGAAAACATTTTCCACGGCCTTAGTTGCTGGATTCTTTCGTGTTTCATACACGAACTCTTTAGATTCAAGAAGGTTTTCAAATTCCAGCATTGGTGTCGTGCCTTTTTTCCCCTCAGCCCTAAACTTCGATATCAGATTGTATATGTCCTGAACAACACAGGCGCTGTCGGGAAACTACTCCCTTACGGCGGAAAGATGTGTCGTGGCCGCACATGCTTCTTGTGTAACTTCTCGACAAGATCAATTTCTTCGGCGATCATCTTCCTAAGATGCGCGTGGCCCTCCTCGTACAAGACAGGATCGTGGTTGTGCGTCTCGTTTCTCACCTCCAACATCCAACTGTCACTCTTTCCCACGTACTTCCCAAGGAGTTTAAAAGGGCATCCTTTCTTTATGCTCCCAGTACGCCTATTTGTGCCAGTGAATTTAGGTTCAACGCTACGATTGCATAAAAGTTCCACATCCTTTTTCCGAGACCGACCCACCACAATGACGCACCCATGCTCGCGTCCTCTCATTTTAGCCCACTTCTCCAATTCCTCACGAGAATCAAAATGCTGAAAAAATTATAAAGCGAGACATAAAAAACAATATATAAAACAAATAAGTAAATAATTTAAACAAACAAATGAAAAGACTTCGTACTTTGTCGTTTTTATAAGAAACCGTAGCCTTTCTTATCCGATCCTCATCCCCATCGTGCTGCGCGGTGTCCCCATTATTTTCTTTCAGGTGAACCGAACCGTCACTCTCATTTGTGTCATTCCCATTAAAAGTATCTGACACATGTGTAATTTCTGGTTCTGACTGGTACGGGTTCGGGACATGTCCGTAATCCAGCTCTGTTTGTGAGTGATACGGGTTCGGGGCATGTCCGTAATCCAGCTCTGTTTGTGAGTGGTACGGGTTCGAGGTATGTTTGTAAGAATGGTAAGGGGGATGTCTGTACCCTTCACCGTAACCCGTAAGTCCGAATAATGAGTTGTACGCATCTTCGGCAAATGTGTTCGACGGGTTGGTTTCCTCCGCCCCCCACGAAGGGTGAGTCCCGTATATATAATATTCCTTAAAAAGATAATGGTTAAATATTTCAAATAAGCATTAATTATAATGAAAATAAACACTACTTCAACCTGGTTTGAATCTTCGATAGGTGGCTCCTCATTCAAATCTGGAAGCCTCGGCTTTTGATAATGATCTCCCGAACCCGACATTGTTTTCAAAGTATGTGTTTTTGGGACGATGAATTTTCTTTCGTTATGTTTCGTGATTGTTGGTTGCATGAAATCATGATAAGTAGAGAAATCTGGAGAAGAAACCGTCACGGTTTGGCCAAACCATGATGGTTCAAGTTGTTTGGTACTTGGGAATCAAGGAACTTTACCTCGTACATTAATTACCTAGTACACTAACCGTCATGGTTAGGTCAAACCATGACGGTTTCTGCTCCACCAGTGCCTTTTTATCCGTGTACTTTTTGCCAGTGTATTTTCTTAGACCCGTGCCTCTTTATTAGAGGTCACGGTTTGGGCAAACCATCATGGTTAGGCGACAAACTCTCACGGTTAGGTCCGGTCTCCCCCTAAAAATCCCTGCCGTGTCGCGAACAGGCTCCTTAATTTTTCTTTAGTTACTCACCTGTACACCTACATCACTCTCCCTGGATAAGATTAATAATCAAAATACCTTCTTATCCTTCCTATGATTTTAATTATTGTTTTTCCAACCATCTTTGTACTCTAATAAAATAATATCTTGGTGTGACACGTAGCGACACCATATTTATCGTCATAAAAATTTTCCTGATTCTATCTCCTATTTAATAATTACCTTAAATATCAATAATATTATTTAACTTTTTCTAGAACAAAAATAGTTTTTTTTAATATATTTTAAAAAGATTTTCTTATTAATGTTATTTCTAAAAATAATTTTTATAGAATAAGAAATTTTTACAAAACATCAACCTTTATAAAATTAGTGTTTTTAAAAAGTTAATTTTTTTATAAACAAAAAATAATTAAAATTGAAATTTATAATAAGAAAATTTTTAAAAATGATATTTTTTAGAGAAAATTGCATAAATAGTCCTCGTGGTTTAACCAAATTGCATGTTTAGTCCCCAAAATTTAAAAATTGCAAAGATAGTCCAAACTTTTGTGTAACCATTGCATGTTTGGTCTCTGGCATTAAATTCATTAATTTTTTATGCATTTTATAAAATTTAAATTAACTTTTAAATTTAATTTTAGGGACCAAAAATACAGCACCCACATAAAAGTTTGGACTAACTTTACACTTTTGTAAAATTTGAGGACTAAATTTGCAATAGTTATACAAAAGTTTGGACTAACTTTGTAATTTTAAAAGTCTAGGGACCAATCATGCAATTTAATCAAACAACAGGGACTATTTATGCAATTTTCTCTATTTTTTAATAAGGTTTGTTTTGGAACAAAATATTTATTATTTTTTTGAAAAAAAAGTTTTAGACTAAAAGTTTAAAAAGTTGATAGAATTGTTTTATTGTATATTGTTCTTACTATACGTAATTTCAATTATATTTTATCGAAAAATATCATTTTATTTTTGATAAATTTTTATTATATTTAATATTTTATTTGTTGAACTCGTGTAATACACGAGTTTACTAAAGCTATTAGACTCATATAAAAAGATCTTTATGTAATTGGTTTTGTACTTTTATTCCTTCTAATTTTTCACATCACTAATTTCTAATAACATTTATTTAACTTAATAAAACATTTTTTGTGATAAATATAAATTTTCAGCGATATACTCCTTTCATTTTATAGAAATAGACATACGTATATAGTTCCTGGATTTTAGAATGCACATCTTCTTTACTCGTAATTTACGCGATTATAATACGAATGTTCCTTGACTCTTGACATCTAAGAGAAGGTAAGAAAAATATATGAAGTAACTACACTCTCTTTGCTATTGATTTTTATTTAAGAAACTAAATAAATAACTTAATTTTTAAAGTAGAAAAAGCACAAACGCTCTTTCCTCCATGATTGCGGCCCCCAAACCACCTTCAAGTCATCTAAAAGTAGCAGAGGTCATCACTTCATATCTAATACAAAATAAGTCCTATATACTATATATTTAAATTCTTTTTTAGTTCAAGTACCAAAATGAATTCTTATAATATAATTTTTTGTTTTGAACAATCCTGAGAGTTTCCTCAAGTTTCTTTATTTATTGAATTATAATTTATATGGGTAAGTTTATATTAAAAATACTAATTATTCTAAAAAAAGGTAAAAAGACATAATGATGAGTAAAAATAACTAAATTACAAAAAAATAGACACAATGACGAGAATGAAAGATATAATGAGTTGGAAACACATAAATATTAAAACCTACAAGTTAAAAATCTAAAAGCTAAATTCTAAAAGTTAAAATCGTAAGGTTTGATAAGCCAGGTTCAACTCCGCCAGAATAAGTTCAATTAGAGTTCGTGGGCACATATTATGAGCGGCTAAAAAACCCTTTTTGGGCTACTCTATATAATATATATACATACATTAATGTATAAATTGCTATCTAACCACATTGCCTCCATTGATTTCTTTAATTTAACATTAAAAAGTATAACTAGAGGGTTTTATATGCCAAAATTAATGTGAACGACATATGTTAGCGTTGATCGCATGAGTTTTAATGATCATGTGAGTCATCAAATTCGTTGTCTCTGACGATATGCAAAGATTAGTGAACCACAAAATCCATTCTAAGCTTTTGTTTAGGTGACATTAGCCTGGAGACCAAGCACCAATCATTATCTCATCTAATTCAATATAAATTTAAAATATCGATCATCTGTCACTCCACATTTCACATTTCTTTAATTCTTTGAATATTATCAATAATAATACATAATAATAATAGTCTTTTTCTATAAAAAAAGTATAATATTATTTACTAGACAAAAATAAATAATAAAATAAGATTAATTAACAAAAATAAAACATTACGTAATATTAAAAAAAATATGGAATCAAAATTCTAGGGAGAATGCGTAAAAACTGATGTTATAATTGGCATCAATAGGGAGTAATTTTTTTTTTTAGTCTTCAAACAATGTTTAAAAAAAATATTGTTGACGGTGGCTCTATAGTCCTAATGGTCATATTGAGGTGTCGCGAAAGGGTCAGTGTTCCCACACACTGTAGCGGGCCAAGATATTAATGACACATGATGCGGGCTTCAGTGTCGGAGCTTGAACTATTCCGTAGAGGGGGCGGGGGCGAAATTAATTTTTTTTAGGGGGGGCGAACTCGATATTTATATAAAAATTTACACTACCCGGCAAAAAATTTACACTATCGGACAAAAATTTAAAACTACTGGCGAAAAAATAGGGGGTGCGGCGGCCCCCCGGCCCCTCTGAAGCTCCGCCAATGGCGGGCTTCCACTTAATTTGTCTATTAAACATGTTAATGTCGTTACTATAATAGGCTCCCATGCAATTTAATGTAGTGTCTCAATGGAAATTTCATACAAAATAGTCATAGATGGCCCAATCTTTTCACAATAATAAATGGGGGCTTAGTTGATAGCCCTCAAGGCGACCAAGAACTTTCTACCCGATTGAAAACACAAATATATATACATATATTATTTTTTTTTGTAAGAACTCTATAAACCAATATAAGTCTGGTAAAAAGATAAATAACAAAAACATAATAGAAAAATTATAAAATAAAAAATAACATATAGAAAAAAAATAAAAAAATGTTTCCTTTGTTTCTCAATTTCATAAAAAAATAAAATAATATATATATAAAAACAGAAAACGTCGTTTTACATATGTGCAATACCTAATTTACACATGTGTAATACCGAATTTACACATGTGTAAATAATGAGTGGATAATTTTTTTTTTAAAATATATCAATATGATACGTGTTACAAAGATATAAATACTGAGTTTTATGATGAAATGTTTTGAAAAAATAATGTCATGAAAAAAAATTATGAATGTTTAAAAAGAAAAGTGCATGTGATGTTAAATGTGTATATCATATTAGTTTTTAGAGTTCTCATAAAAACAAGTGTTTCTCAAGATAAACCTCTCATATATACATTTACATATATATACACACACACAAAAATCACAAAAATAGTTATTTAAATATTTGTTACATATAATATTGAACATAAATACGAGCATGAGGATTGCTACGTATACCTAACACTATATATGTTGAATGGAAACTTGTTACGTATTCGAAAACTATGTGTGACGCATATATAAAACTACGTTACAGTTTTTATTTGATTGTTATCCCTATCTATACACACACCCAAACACACACACAAACAAACACACACATACACACACACACAAACACACACACACACACACACACACACACACACACACACACATATATATATATATATATATTATGCAATCAGTTTAATTGGTAAAGTTCCTTTGTTAGCACTTATTTATTGCGATAACTCATGAATCCTAATGTAGTGAATACTTGGACCATAATTATGTGGTGCAATTAACTTTTACACCACATTATACCACTGATATATTGATTTCCCCCTTATTTTCAAAATTTCCCTCTCCATATAATAAAAACTTCACCTTTTTTTTAAACCTTATTAACTAATTCGTATGATGTTATTTTTTATAAAAACTACACCATTAAATATATCGTTTTAACATCATTAATTCGAGTATAGTCTTGCTATATTTTTTTTTATCATTTTTAACGTTCTCTGTAGACCACTAGTTTTACCATTGTAACTCTAACTTATAGTTGTTATGTTGCCCACTAGGACCACTAGTTGGTTTAATGGATTATTACAATAAATAATGGTTAACATTTGATTCCTATCATATATATACATATATATACATATATAAGGGAGGGTTTAAATGAGAAACCTTTTTTTATGAGAACTCTATAAACCAATATGATCCATTAGTTTTCAATAACAAAAGGGCAAATAAAAAAACATAATAAAAAATTATAAAATGAAAAATAACATAAAAATAAAAATGTTTCCCTTGTATTCCTCTTTCATAAAAAAATAAAAAAATTTATGATAGTAATACATAGTTTACACATGTGTAAATAACTAGTAGATGATTTTTTTTAAAAAAATATATCAACATGATATGTGTTGAGAAGAAAAAAAAAATACTAAATTTTATGATGAATTTTTATGAAAAAATAATGTTATGAAAAAAAGTTTTGAACATTAAAAAAAAGTGAAAATAACATGTGGCTTGCATATGACGTTAAATGTGTTAACCCATATTTATTACGATAACTCGTTAACACTAATATAACAAACATTTACACCATTATTATGCAATGTAACTAACTTTTTTCATTGTGTTACACCACTAATATAACAATTTTTTCACTATTTTCAAAATTTTCCTCGCTTTTTAAAAAGAACATCAACCTTCTTTTAAATACCTTCTTAAATTTTTGTATGATTTTATTTTTTTGTATAAATTATACTATTAAATAGATTATTTTTTATCTTCAATACGAGTATAGTCTTGCTATCTTTTTGTATAAAAAAATTCAATGTTTATTGTGGAGCATTAATTTTATCACTATAACTCTAACTTGCAGTGACGAAGTAGCCAGCTGTGAGATAGTAGTTGAGTTAATGGGTTATCGTAATAAACAAAGATTAAAATTTGTTTTTTTATCCTATATATATATATATATATATATATATATATATAGGGTTGGATTTAAATGAAAACCATAAAAAACCATTTAACTAAAGAACCATTTGAGTAAAAAACCATTTGACTAAAAAAACCATTTGACTAAAAAACTAAGAAGCAATATGGGATTGACACATGGTAATATTTAAAATTGAATAGGAAGGGTAATATTGTATTTAACAATCACCAACATATTAACAACACCAAAATTAGTTTGTTCTATTTTATTCAATCTACTACTAATCTCAAACTATTTTATTAATCTCTTTTTTAGATTTTTTGATCTCATTCAATCAAAAATGTATCAAATTTTAATATAAAATCAAATTTTTATTCAAGTTCTGTGTATTCTGATCAATGTGTTATTGAACTTATTCATCTTCTTCAACATCACTTTAAACCAAAGGTAGTTTAATATTGCATTCGTTTTTTATTTATTCTAAACGTAGATATATCTTGTTTTTCATAGATATATCGTTTAATTCTATTCATATTTAGAATCTAAAACATCATACTCTACACTATGGAGGCTTTTCTTTCTCAAGAATTTCATTGGTCTACTCAAATTTTTTTACTTCATAATTTATACTATGTCTTAAAACGGGATCACAAATGTTCAAATTAATGGCAATACAAACATTTTTAATATGTGTTATATGTCAAAATACCACATAAATGAAACATGTTTTGTGATGTTTAACCCAAAATGTGTTGGTTTACCCTAAATCGGCTAAAAATATCTTGTTTTATGTAAAATATGGACATCACATATTGTTTTATGTGAAAACAACAAATAATGTGTTGTTTTATGTGAAACTAGCACGAAACATGTTTTTTCGCTTTAAAGCAGCTCATAACATTTTGTTTTACATGAAAACAACACAAAATGAGTTTTTTTTACATGAAAGCAAAATAGAACATAACATATTGTTTTACGTTAAAACATCAAATAATATGTTGTTTTACGTGAAAATAGAACGAAACGTGCTTTTTTGCACTAAAGCAGCTCATAACATCATGTTTTACATGAAAACAACATAGAACGTGAAAACATGTTGTTTTATGCTAAGACTATGAAGAACATGTTGTGTGTATTATAAAACAACACAGAATGTGGAGTGTTACCTTGTTATTTTTATCATAAATAACACATAAATATATATTGTTTCATATAATCTTTTACATAGAACAGTACAAAATATGATATCATAAAACATTACATAGCATAAAACAACATAAAAAGTGTTTTCTTATCATGTAACAACATAGAAAGCATTATCTTATCATAAAGCAGCACAATTTCAGAATAGTTTTAACTAATATTTCAACATAAGACACCGCAAAAAGTGTTGTTTTTCCCTTAAACAACACAAAATGTGTTATCTTACATTAAAACAGCACAGAGGTATTGTATTAGCGTAAAACAGCACATAACGTGTTATTTTATTATAAGACAGCATATTTTTATAACAATGATTTTTTTTGTTTAAAAAGTATTGCAATATTATACTTGAATTAATGAGCAAAAAACACTTGATTTTATGATGTGATTTATTTTAAAATAATATCTTATAAAAAAATTATGAACGTTTAAATAAAATGAAGGAATTTAATAAAACCTACAAAAATAAGTCTTCCCATAATACCATTAGGACTATTTTTCTCATCCGGTGATTCATTAAATATAGGGTTGATATCACTTTTTAAGCTTTTGTGGTAAATTCATTTTTTTTATTTTAACCAACTTATATATATATATATATATATATATATATATATATATATATATATATATATATATATATAGAGAGAGAGAGAGAGAGAGAAAGTTTACGGTACAAAGTATTGTTTTCGTGCGAAGTGTACAAAGCAATAAGGATCATCGATCTAAGAGATGAATGATTCATATTTAAGATGTAATAATTACACAAGAAATGTTCCTGGAGGGAAAGATATAACTTGTGTAATTACAAGAAGTAGGCTATAACTTGCGTATAGTATTGCTATATTTTTTTTAAGAAACAACATTTTTTTTAAGAAAACGTTTTTGTGCTGTGCTATAACTTGCGTGATTATTCATTGCGTAATTATCATATAACTTGCGTAATTATCAATATAACTTGAGTGATTATTTTTTATAACTGAGTAATCTTTTCTTTGCGTAATAATAGATATAACTTGCGTAATTATATAATTTTTATACGTAATTGTAGCGCGGACGAAACTACTCCTCCGCTAAAAAACACGTGTCACACTCTTGTAACTTCATACGCTTCGCACAAAGATTATACTTTATATATATATATATAGGAGAATCAAATACAAAATGTTTAATATTTATGCATTATTTTTTAAATGATAATCATATATGATTAATATATTAAAGTTATAACACTAAAATGTTTAATATTTATCAAATATATTCATTAAAACACAACAAAAAATATCTACTTATTTTCAAATAAGTAGCATAATACATATGTATAAAGTAGCACAACATATGTCCGAAATAGCACGATATAAATAGTATTTTATTTGGTGCTACTAAATTTCATATAACCATGATTTCAAGTTTTTTCTTATCATACTATTAATTTTTATAGGTGTTATATTTAGTTATATGTGCTATGTGTAACACCTTGCCTCTCGTACCACTAATATTGTCCGATTTGCTCACGAGAAGCTCACAGATTTGCATTTCGTTGCTGAGGTGAAAACTTTCTACGGAGGTCAACCATCCCTGGATGGCTTCCACCTGAGCATGCTTAACTATGGAGTTCTCCTATTATCCACAGCCAATACGCCCAAAATGCTTTGGTGATATTAGAGACCAGACATTTCTTATGAACCAGGAAACTCTTATATCCATAGCCGATGGAGGATTATGTAAGGTGTCACAATCACTGCCACTTTGTACTCAACGTCCTCGATGAGCCCAAGAACGCACACACCATCCCCCGGTGAGGTTTGTCCCACCATCCCGAACGGCACGGGAGTAGCTCTGATACCATTCTGTAACACCCAGCCTCTCATACCACCAATATTGTCCATTTAGTCCATGAAAAGCTCACGGATTTGCTTTTGATTGCCCGGGTGAAAACTTCCCAGGGAAGTCACCCATCCCTGGATTGCTACTACCTAAGCACACTTAACTATGGAATTTTCCTCTCATCAACAGCCAATACACCCAAAACACGTTGGTGATAGTAGAGACCAGATATTACTTATGAACTAGAAATCTGTTCTGTCCACGACCGATGTGTGATATATGCTGGGTGTTACAATCACCCCCCCTTTGGACTCATCGTCCTCGATGAGCCCGAGAACATACTCACCATCCCCGGTGAGGTATGTCCTACTATCCCCGGTGAGGTATGTAGGGTGTCACACTATGTTTGATTTTATTCTTTTTACATTTTATGTTTGAGTTATATGTGTTTTATTCAATTAGTTATATTATTATGTTTTATTTTTTAGTTATGCATACTATGTTGTATGTGTTATGTTTAACTTTTTAGTTATACGTATTATATTATATGTGTTATGTTTTAGTTTTAGTCATATAATTATGTTATATGTGTTATGTTTGAGTTATATGTGCTATGTTTAATAAGTTATATTTATTAACCTTATAAGAATTTTAGCAATGTATTGATGTGATATTATATATGTTGTATATAAATAAATATGCTATTATAGGTATAGCACTATCTCAGACTATACTAGCATATTGTTGTAAAAATAGCACCTTAGTGCAGTTGTAAACATTTTAGAAAAAGATTTAATCATAAGAATAGCATAGTTTAATCATGATAATAGCACAGTTTAATTTGTATGATAACATAGTTGTAAACATAATCACGATATTATATATGTTGTATATAAATAAATATGCTATTATAGGTATAACACTATCTCAAACTATAGTAGCATATTGTTTTAAAAATAACACCTTAGTGCAGTTGTAAACATTTTAAAAGATTTAATCACAATAATAGCGTAGTTTAATCACGATAATAGCACAGTTTAATCATTATAATAGCACAGTTTAATTTGTATAATAGCATAATTGTAAATATTTTTAAAAGTATAGCAATATTATATACATATTAAAGATTAAAAATGTTTGATTTTATGATATAATTGTTTTAAAACAATATATTAGTTAAAAAATTGATGGAAATAACTTTCCATTAAAAAAAAGTCAACATAAAACTTCTATTCCATATATTTATATTTATAATCTAATAAAAATGTAACTAAGGTGACATGTGTTATTCCCACATTTATTTTTATCAAAACTTTTGCGCTTCTATTTTCTATTAATTACTACATTAATTACTAATATTTAATTTTTTTAGAATAAAAATAGTTTTTGATAAATTAATTTTTTTTAGAATAAGAAAGCTTTTGAAAATGATATTTTTTTAAAACGGTTTGTTTTGAAAAAGAATTTTTTAATTTATTTGAAAAAAACAAAAAAAAAAAAAAAAAACCGTAGAAACAAAAGTTTTAAAAGTTAGTATCATTGTTTATCACTTATAGTCCTTACTCATATGTAATTTCAATTGTATTTTATCTTATATTATTATTTTTTTAATTAATAAAATTTTATTTTACTTAATATTTTATTTATTTAACCCGTGTAATATACGGGTTTACTAAAACTAGTTTTAAGGAACATAAGAAGTTAATTTAGTAATTAATATTTAAAATGGACTAAATTACCCTTAATCTTATCAATGCACAGGACTGTTCTTAGGTCTTTTTAGATAACACATAGTTTGTATCGAAACCATTCTGTCTCTATATATATATATATATCATGAATTGTATATATATATTTTAAACTATGTTTGAACATCCTAATGTCACTTAGAGTAGTATTGAAACCATTCTCTCTCTCTATATATAAATCATGAATTGTATATATATTTTTAAACTATGTTTAAACATCCTAATGTCACTTAGAGTAACTTATAATCACGGACTTAAGCTAAAACTAAAACTCCTCAAAATATATTATTTCCCGTAGCATCAATTTAAATTGAAATTTAATTTCTTTTAATTTTTCAATGTTAATATTGTTAAAATAGTTACTTCACTGAAATGATCAGGGAGGAAGTCTTCACAAACAATTTTCACACCATATATTGGTCTCTTAATAATATTCATTAGGCTGTCATTGAACCATATTTTCAAGAAAACGATTGTTATAGTGTTCGACATGATGTTCATTTAATGTTATCTATTTAACTAAATAACAAATACGAACCATATTTTCATCATGAACATTTCGTATTCATTCATTTATATTTAGTCATGTTTGTCCTTTTAGGTTTATTCATTTGACCTGGATTATATATGTTCATTATATATTATTGAATATATTTAGCACCCGTCTTATATTATGAGAAGTAATTATGAGTGATATAACATAATGATGAGTTGAAATAACTCAATTATGAACATAAAAGATACAATGACGAGAACAAAAGATATAATGAGTTGGAAACACAAACATATTAAAACCTACAAGTTAAAAATCTAAAATCTAAATTATAAAGGTTAAGATCGTAGAGTTTGATGAACCAGTTTTCACACCACTGGAATAAGTTCAATTAGAGTTCATTGACACACTTTATAAATTGCTATCTCTCTTAGTGGCAGAACAAGAAATTTTGTCATTGGGGTCATTATTTTTCGGTGATTTACTTTGTAACGGAACAATGTAAAATTTTTCGGGTTGTCCGGTCGGGTCGGGTCAAGTTGGGTCGGAATATAATTAAATTGCATAGAAAATGTTAATAAAAATAGAATACCAAAAGAAATTAAATTAAACTTATATTTTTTAGTTGTATTCTACGTGTCTTCATCTTTTGAAAAAAATTTATTACATTTTCAATCGATACCTTGCAAAAAGCTCATTTTCAATATATCAGATACATGATTCGTTCATATATTCAACACTCATACAATTTCGCAAATCCGTATTCTCATACTTTATTGAAGAAAAACATCTCTCAATATGATTGTGGTGAGCTAAAGAACTAATATAGTGAAATACCCAAATTAACAAACAAATTAACTAGATTTAAGATTTCCAAATACCCAAATCAACAAACAAATTTGAGATTCTGGATTTCTAAATACTCAAATTAACAAACAAATTATAGATTTTAGATTTTTAAATACCCAAATTAACAAACAAATTATAGATGTTAGATTTTTAAGTTCCAAAATCAACAAACATATAACTAACAAATAAGTGAAATAACTCAAGTCTAACAATGAAAACACCAAAGGATTTGAACTTTGCACAAACAATAAAAAAAACTAACATTTTAAGATTCAAATACAAATCTCACAAATCCAAACAAAATCGACGGCAGCACGGGTCATGGGGATGCCATTGGCCGAAGGCTGGACTCCGGAGCAGTCGACTAGGCGGCGATGGGGAGGCAGGGGCGGGAATCAGTGATGCTGTTGTGAGGGGCTTGGTGGAATGTCGATAGTAGGGAGGTGTAATTAGGGTTGGGTTTTATTTTATGTTATAATAGTAAGGGTAATTTAGTAATTTTAGTATTTAAAAAGTGAAAAAAAGCTAGAGATTAGTAGTATGCAAGAATCGAACTTGCGACCTCAACTATGCTTACCACGCGCGCTTACTAGTGAACCATGCAACGTATTTAAGTTCTTTGGTGAACCTAAAAATACTAATGAGTTCAACTTCCGAAAAACTATGAGTTCCCTAAACAATTTGATATTATACGTTATACTATCGGTTCAAAAATCAATGAATTCACTAGACACTGTATCCTATACCATAGTTCTGCCCGCGCTGATGATCATATGAGTAATAGTCCAAAGTCATCAACTTCCTTGTCTCTGACGATATGCAAATATTATTGAACAATGAAATCGATTCTAAACTTTTGTTTAGGTTAAATTAGCGTGGACACCAAGCTCCAATCATGGTCTAATGTAATTCAATATAAATTCAAAATATCATCCGTCACTCCACATTTCACTTTTCTTTAAATCTTTGAATATGATCAATAATACTACATAATAAAAATAGTATTTTTCCAAAAAATATGATATTATTTACTAGACATATATAAAGGATAAACTAAGTCTAACTAAAAAAAATAAAACATACATAATAGTAAATTAAAAAATGGAATGATTCTACAAAGAATGCGTAAAAAATATGTTATAATTGGCATCTATATGTAGACTTGTTCAAAAAAACCGGTTCGAAAACCGGTTCCCCCAAAAAAACCAGAACCGGTTTTTTACCCAAACCGGTTCCAACCCGAACCAAACTGCCGATTTGTAATCGGTTTGGGGTTTTCCTCATTTGAACCGGTTCCTAACCCAGTCCGGTTTCAAACCGGTATTCAAACCGGTTCTTAACCCGGTTCCCAAACCGGTTTTTAAATCTAGCCGTTGGGTAACGGCTATATAGCCGTTTTTTGGCCGTTAGAGCCTCTTTTTGACGGTTTTTTGTGGTTTTTTTTACCATTATACCCCCAATAGGTTAGTATATATATGTAGTGTATGTTTTGGTTGAATCACAACAACTTAAAACGCTCTCAACTCTCAAAAATCACAAAAAATGCTCAATTCTTTCATTCTACAAAAAACTCTCTCAAATGGATTCATCTAGTGCTCAATCATCCGTTGGTTGTGATGCGTCTTCAAGCAACGTGGTGGTAGCAATCCTTCCTACTAATAGGAACCGCGAAGTATGGTGCAATTACGATTTATGTCAAATGGCTACTGGTCCGAACAAAGCTCGTTGCAAGTTTTGTCATAAGTTTTTCAAAAAAGATGCAAACACAACATTGAAAAACCATATTGAGCTTAAATATTGCAAGGCGTTGAAAGGTCAACCGTCTCAAGGTCAAGCTTCAATAACCAACGACGGAAATGTTTGGGCTTATAACGTTGATGCGGTTCGGGAGCAAATGGCACAGTTTGTAATTAAAGAAAGCTTGCCATTCAAACATTTCGACAACGAACGTTTGACTCGACTCATTCAACGAACTCTCCAACCACGTTACACCAATGTAAGTTATGCTACTATTCGAAGAGATTGTTTAAAAATGGGAAAAAAGCAAAAAATGAATTAATATCTTATTTTGAAAATTTACAAACTGGTGTTAACTTAACTAGTGATGTTTGGTCAACTCCTCATGGTTCACTGGACTCGTATATTTGTGTCACTGCCCATTGGGTTGAACCCGATTCATGGCAAATGATGAAACGTATGATTGCGTTTGAATTGTTTGATTATCCTCACACTGACCAAAACATTTTTTATCTTATTGATAAAGTTATTAAAACGTATAAATTAGAAAACAAAATATTTGCTATATCTTTTGATAATGTGTCAAATAACACACTTGCAATAGATCATTTAAAATTAAAATATAAACCAATGTGTGACGGTGTTTTTTTCCATAGTCGATGTGTTGCGCACATCATAAACTTAGCCGTTCAAGACGGTTTAAGAACTATTGAAACAGTGAAATATAGTTTTAAAAGAATGTTACATGACATTTTTAGCAATAACCAAAGATATAGTAAATATCGTAAGTTTTGTAAAGACGCAAATTCCAAATGTTTAGGTCCGAATTGGGACGTACCTACACGATGAAATTCTACTTGTAACATGTTTGAAAAGGCAATTGAACAAAAAGAAAGTTTAATAGCCTTTCATAATAGTTTGGTAAGTCGTGAAAAGACAAATACTTACCATCTATCGGGTTGGTCCGTTATTGAAGAAATAAGCAAAACGCTTCAAATTTTTAAAAATGCAACTACTTGTCTTTCTGGAGTTTATTATTCAATGAATCCGTTAGTACTTCACCAAATTTACTTAATAACTTCAAAATTAAATGAGATGTCGTTTAGGGGTAGACCTTATTCGGATATGATACCCCCGATGAAAGAAAAACTTAAAAAGTATTTTAAAGAAATGTCTCCGCTTATTACATGTGCCGCTGCATTAAACGTATATAGACTATATGGCGTAATTTTTTTGTCTTTAACGGATTTAAAAAAAAAATTATTGACAGTGACTCTATAGTCCTAATGGTCATATTGAGGTGCCGCCAAAGGACGAGTGTTCCCAAACACTCCAACGGACCAAAATGTCAATGACACATGATACGGACTACCATTGAATTTGTCAATTAAGCATGTTATTGTCATTGCTATAGTAGGATCCCCATGCAATTTAATGTAGCGTCTAAATGGAAATTTCATTATGAACAAAATAGTCATAAAGAGGGTCTTTTCAGCATAATAAATGGGGGCTTGGTGGCCCCGGTACTACTGAGATCTTTCTACTCAATTGTAAACACAAATATATATATATATATATATATATGTGGAAAGTTTTTCCTACAAAGTGTTGTTTCCGTGCGAAGGGTACGAAGCAACAATGACAATTGATCTAAGAGATGAACGCTTTATATTTAGTGGAATAATCACCCAAATAATGTTCCTAAAGGGGTAAAATTAGTAATATCCTACAATTGTTAACATTTTTTTTAAGTTCCTTTCGTTTTTTTAAACACATATAACTTTTTCATATGATATTATTTTTTTTTCTGAAAAATATACCATAAAAACAAGCATTTTATCCTCCATAATATGAGTATAGTATTATTATACTTTAAAAAAAAACATTTTTTTAAGAAAACGTTTATGTGTTGTGCGTATAGCTTGCGTGATTATTCACTGCGTAATTAGCAACATAAGTTGCGTAATTATCATATAATTTACATAATTATCAATATAACTTGCTTGATCATCTTTTATAACCGAGTAATTTTTCTTTGCGTAATAATAGATATAACTTGTGCAATTATAAATATAACTTGCGTAATTATGTAACTTTTATGCGTAATTATAAGTGAGACGAAACTACCATCCACTAAAAAACACGTGGCACACTCGGCTGACTTCATACGCTTCGCACGAAAATTACACTTTGTATAGTAACCGGCCCATATATATATATATATATATATAGAGGATAGAGAATGAATATTAACCCTTGTTCATTGTGATAACCCGTTAACTAAACTAGTGGTCCATATCAGGGCACGTCATCATTATAATTTAAAATTACAGTGATAAACTAGTGGTGTACAATAAAATTTAAAATTGTTTTTTAAAAAATATAGAAAGACTATACTCAAATTAAAAATATTAAAATAATCTATTCAATGGTGTAACTTGTATAAAAAATAATATCATATAAAAAAGTTAAAAAGATTTTAATCATATATATATATATATATATATATATATAGAGAGAGAGAGAGAGAGAGAAGAAAACAAATGTTAACCATTTTTTATTATGATAACCGTATTAACTTTTGAAAATTAATCAGAATCATTATTTTTTTTTTGTGAAATAACATCATTATACATATACAAATATATGCTCTTTTATGTATATGTGTAAACTAGTTTTATTAAACCCGTGTATTACACGGGTTGAATAAATAAAATATTAAATATAATAAAAATTTATTAAGTATAAAATGATATTTTTTTTCATTAAAAATAAATATTTGTTTCAAAACAAACCGTATTAAAAATATAATTTTTTTAAAAAAATTTATTATAATTTTTAATTTTAATTATTTTTTATTTATTAAAAATTTACTTTTTAAAAACACTAATTTTAAAAAGTTTGATGTTTTATAAAAATTTCTTATTTTATAAAAATTATTTTTTAGAAATAACATTAATAAGATCTTTTTCTAAATTTATTAAAAAACTAATTTTATTCTAAAAAAAGTTAAATAATATAATTGGTAATTAAGGTAATTATTTAATAAGAGAGAGAAGCGGAAAAATTTTGATGAAAATAAATTTGATGATGACATGTGTCACCCCAAGTTACTCTTTTATTAGAGTAGAAGGATTTATAAGCTTAAAAAAGTTACGACTAATGTAAATTACTTACACCTTTGTAAATATTAATCTGTTTTAAGTAACTTACACTAATCGTAACTTCTTTACGCTTATAAATTTACACATATAAATAAAAAACATATATTTGTACATGTATAATGATATTATTATATCAAAAGAATAATGATTTTGATTGATATTTAAAAGTTAACATGATTATCGCAACAAAGGATGGTTAACATTCGTTCCCTTTTCTATATATATATATATATATATATATGTGTATATATATATATGTATATATATATGTAGGGGATGGTTCCTAAGAAAACCAATAATTATATGAACACCAAAGAAAACCACGAAAACCAATAACATAATTCATAACTTTTTTGTTATTTTAATTGTAAAAATGTTATTTAAGTATTTAATACATATATGTTGAGCATTCATATGAGAATAAAGAGTCTTACGTGTACTTAACACTATATCAAATGAAAAGTTGTTACATATACATAACCTATGCATGACGTATATGTAAAACCATGTTACGGTTTTCATTTGGTTCATAACCTTATTTATATATACTGTGACATCCGGTAATTTTCCGTTACCAAACTCCGTTAGTTCTGTTAGGTCTTGCATACACGTGTCGTGAGCACACACTAGTTGTCGTTGAACGTTGGTGACTTAATAACAATTATCTATGGTAAACAAATGATAACCTAGTGAATAATTTGATTATTAGTTGTGGTTATGTGATTCATGTACTTTAAGTTATTATTTGTGAATTTTACTTGATAACGTGACAACATGTAACTATGATTTCATATGTTTTGCTATTAGTTGAAAATGTATATGATTATTATTGTTGATTAGTATTGCTTGTATTTTGTAGTTAAAATTGTTAAAAGTTGCTAAAAAGATTAGTTTTTACAATTTACAAAACATCAAGGGGATTTTTAGTCAAATGGTTACCATATTTAAACCACCAAAACCCAAACCCTAGCCCCCATTCCCCATTGCGGCCGTAACCCCTCCCAACACCATCATTCTTTGCGATTTTGATCAAGAACAAGCAAGAACAATTCGATTTTGAGTAGTTCCAAGTGTTAGCAAGTGTTAATCATCATCCCTACACGTTTAAAGGTGAGTTTTATCAAGTTTTTCATGGTTTTTGATTCTTGATGAACCCTAATTCGAAATTGATGATGAAAAAATGAAATTGATGATTGTTAGATGTTAATTTGATGTTGGTTAGATTGTATGAATGTTAGATTATGTTGATTATGCAAGAATTCCATGGTTTGATCACATTGTTCACACATTGCCTTAAGAGGAAACTTTCTGTTCTTGGAATTCATGATTTGATGATTGTATGATGTTGGATACATTGCTTGGATGTTGGTTTATATGAATTGTGCAAGAAAAGTCATGAAATCTAGGGTTTGTTCATACCTTACTATAAGTGGAAACTTTTATGCATGATGATTGGGAATTTTGATGAATTAGTGATGATTATCATGTTAGGATGAATGTTATGGACTTGATTAGGTATAAAATTGATGAAACTATGAAGGAATTGGATGTTAGATTGCTTTTGGGTGTTACCTTCTAAAAAGGGAAACTTTATTTTTTGAAGATCATTGGATATGATGATGTGAGCATGTTTATGTTGTAAGGGTCATGTTAAAATGCTTATGGATGATGTCTAATGTGGTGGAATGTGTTACTTGGGTTGTATGGTTGCTTGATTGATCATTTAAGGATTGTAGGTTCTTGGTGATTATACATGATGATGAATTATGGCTAGTGATTAGGAAATCATGTTTGGGATTGGAATTGATCATTATTGTGTTTGTTAGTTGGAATGAATCTTGTTGATTTATGTTATTATGATTGTCATACACGCGTGCGAATCTGAGGCCCCTACTTAGTAGGATTGGCAGGGTTTAGGGTGTGAAGTCGTGAGTGGCTTCACATGGCATGTTGTGCATGATTAGACTTCATGAATGAATTATTAGTTGTGATATATTTATGATTGTGTTGAGCATGTTGATTGTTTGAGATTCGCATAAGTTGTATGATGATCTAGGTTGAACTTGGGTTGATGATGTGATATGCGTGAATACTTTGTTTGATAATCATGTATGATAAGTTGATACATTTGATTAAACGAGATTTCAATTAATATGTCACCAACGGGTCAAACGGGTCAACTAGGTTAGAGGAGTCTTGTTTTCCAAAGCCTTGGGTCAATGTGTTTATTGAGCACTTAGGGTTGTTAAGTTTTCTGTGCACACGTACTTATGTACTTGCGTGTTCTAGGTAACCTTTGAAGGGTTGTCTTTTCATCCATCATCAGTTCTCTCTTGTCATTATCCTTGCACATCAGGTGAGTTCATGCCCCACTATTTTATAAACTCTCTTTTGGGGGAGGTAGCATACTTGTTCACAAACGCTATATTATTATTATAAGTTGTGTATGTTTTAACATGGTGTATAATACCTTGAAAGTCCTCACACTTTCGGATCGTTAATAATGGTAACTAGCGGGAAATCTTGGGTAGTACTACTGGGTTTGACAAGCCCCACCTGTGCGACTCGAGGTCAAACAGGTGCAATATTGTCCTAAACACAAACATCGTTACGACCTGGTAAGTCTTGACGGGAGGCAACAAACGCAACACAGTCATTTTCGATCGCGAAATCACTATTGTTATTACTTATGAATATAAACAAGCTATCTATTTCAATGCACTTCTTATGTTATGCAAATTATTGTTGTTTATGTTAAATGCAAACTCTTGAACTCACCAACCATTGTGTTGACATTTTTAGTATGCTATTCTCAGGTCGTTAATTCAGTTTGCCATTAGGAGCACAACACGGGTCCAGCATGCATTCTAAGACTTCATCTTAAGTCATGACATTTGAATTTTATTTATGAGATTTGAATAATGGGTTGGCGCGTGTTTTGCCAAATTTTACATTTACATACTTTGGGTTTGTCTTATTTACAAAACGCTTCCGCATGGTTTCAAAACTTGAGCTTTGATTGGTTTATTTTTAAATATGGCATATAGTGTCGTTCTGAGTAACTAGTGACTGTGATCCTGGTTTGTTCACACGCCTCGCGGTAAAACTCCGCACGTGGATTTTAAGGGTGTGACAGATTGGTATCAGAGCCATTGGTTATAGGGAACTAGGTTGCATACACACTAATCTATAACCGCACACAGTTAGTTAGTTACTCGTTGCTTATCCTCTTACTGTATACTCATTGGCATACGCATCACGTGCACTGCAGCATGGCATCTTCTTCACGGGCTTTAGGTAAAAGGCCTGCGCGATCTGATTCCCCTACTCATCATTTTGTACCTTAGTGGCCTCGACTTCCTTATCCTTCTGAGGAGATGGACTGGGATCAACATTTTGCTCTACCTGAACGCGATGCTCTGCGGGATTGGAGTTATTATCCTTCCTATGTTAACCATATGCTTCATAAGGAACATGTTCCTGAACTTCCGACTACTAGACCGAGGACTAGGTCTACTTCTGTGATCTCGACACCTACTCTTCCTACGATACGATGCTCTATTGAGCAGGTGATTGCGGCTTTAGTTGCTGCTCTAGACATAGAGAAACGACACACTGATGAGCTGAATGAGACTGCTGGCATCTTACAACGTGAGTTGCGTGAGACTAAGATGGTGATGGCGGAGTTGAAGGAGTTGCAATCCGAGCTTTATAACCATCAGTGTTACTTAGCTGATAGAGTGGCTCAGGCTGTTCATCGTTCGGATGCTAGAGATAACACAATCCACAACTATGGGGTAAGACTCGGTGATCCGGAATGCCCAGGTGCAAATGTTGGGCCAAGCCATGGCTAATGCACTGCCGTGGGAGGAATTCAAAGCTATGATGATGGAGGAGTATTATCCTCTTGATGAAGTCTAGAAGTTGGAGGCTGAGTTCTGGCAGCTAAAGATGGAGGGATCTGAGATTGAGGCCTACACCACAAGGTCTCATGAGTTGGCAACTTTATACCTTGGAATGATTAACCCGCCCATCAAACGAATTGAGCTCTATCTACGTGGTCTTGTGCTAGAAATACAGAGCGTGGTGACTGCTCCAAACCCCACTACCATTCAACAGGCTATCCGGTTAGCTCATAAGCTGACAGATCAGGCTGTGGAACAAGGCAATCTACCCAAACGGGACGCTGTGGCAAGCATGCCCGACAATAAGCGTAAGTGGGACAACTCTGGCAACAAGAGCTCATCGTCGAACAATCAGCCCCAGCAGCATCAGCAACAGCAGCAACAAAGGAAGTTTGACAACAATCGCAGCTTCAATCAGTCATCTTCCTTTTCATCTCAAAAGCTGGACACGCGGCGAAGGATTGTTGTGGTGAATTGGTGAGGAAGCCTCAACAGCCTCAAGAAACACCAAAAGGCTGCTTTGAGTGTGGAAAAGAAGGACACTACAAGAGAAATTGTCCTCAACTAAGGAAGAATGGAAATGGAAATGGCAATGGTGGAAATAACAACAACAACAACAATAACAACAATGGTGGTAACGGTGACAACAATAGTGGCAATAATGGAGGAGCTAAAGGGAGAGCCTTTGTCATGGGATCAGGTGAGGCTCTAAACGATCCTACTACTGTTACTGGTAAATTTCCTATTAGTGGTCGTTTTGCTTCTATACTGTTTGATACTGGAGCCGATAGGAGTTTTATTTCTACTAAATTCTGTAGTCTCCTAAGTGATATGCCTTCTGCGTTGGACCCTAAGTATACCGTAGAATTAGCTGATGGTAAGCAAATCTCCGTTACGCATATCCTTAAGGGTTGTAAGATAGAACTCGCTGGTCATACCTTTGATATCGATCTCATGCCTATTACACTTGGGAGTTTTGACGTGGTCGTAGGTATGGATTGGCTGTCTGAGAAGCAGGCAGAAGTCATATGCCATGAGAAGGTTATTCGCATTCCTCTAAAAGAGGGAGAGATTCTCTCAGTTAAGGGCGAGAAGAGTGGTGCAGTGATAGGCATCATATCTTTTATGAAAGCGCAGAAGTGGCTACGCAAGGGTCACTTAGCCATATTAGCCCTTGTGACCGATAAACAACAAGAAGAGAAGAAGATAGAGAATATCCCGGTAGTTCGCGACTTTCCAGAGGTGTTTCCAGAGGATCTGCCTAGACTACCACCTCATCGTCGGGTTGAATTTCAGATTGATTTGACTCCCGGAGCAGCTCCAATTGCGAGAGCACCTTATCGGTTAGCACCAAATGAACTGCAGGAACTATCTGCACAACTTCAGGAGCTATTGGATAAAGGATTTATTCGACCGAGCTCATCACCGTGGGGAGCACCTGTACTTTTTGTTAAGAAGAAAGATGGTACCTTTCGTATGTGCATTGACTACAGAGAGTTGAACAAGGTCACAGTCAAGAACCGATACCCTTTGCCTCGTATTGATGACTTATTTGATCAACTTCAGGGATCAAGCTATTACTCAAAAATTGATTTGAGATCCGGTTATCATCAACTGAGAGTTCGGGAGGAAGACATCTCTAAAACCGCATTTCGTACTCGTTATGGTCATTATGAATTCTTGGTCATGCCCTTTGGGTTGACTAATGCACCAGCGGTATTCATGGATCTCATGAATCGTGTGTGCAAACCCTTCCTCGATCAGTTTGTTATCGTGTTTATTGATGACATATTGATCTATTCTAAGACCAAGGAGGAGCATGAGGAGCATCTACGTCTAATCTTGGAATTGCTTAAGAAGGAACAGTTGTATGTCATGTTTTCTAAGTGTGATTTCTGGATTCGTGAGGTGCAATTCTTGGGTCACATTGTTAACGAGAAAGGAATACATGTGGATCCTACAAAGATTGAGGCTATAAAGAACTGGTCGGTACCCAAGACGCCTAGTAAGATAAGGCAATTTCTTGGACTGGCAGGGTACTATCGACGTTTCATCGAGGGATTTTCAAAAATCGCTCAACCTCTCACAGCCTTGACCCATAAAGGAACAACGTATAAATGGGGTGAGAGTCAAGAAGCCGCTTTTCAGTTGTTGAAACAGAAACTCTGTAGCGCGCCAATATTAGCATTACCAGAAGGAAGTGATGATTTTGTGGTTTACTGTGATGCTTCTATCCAAGGACTTGGTTGTGTCCTGATGCAACGTGGCAAGGTAATAGCCTATGCCTCGAGACAACTGAAGGTGCATGAAAAGAACTATACTACTCATGATTTGGAGTTAGGTGCAGTGATTTTTGCCTTGAAGATCCGGAGACATTACTTGTACGGTACCAAATGCACCATTTACACCGATCACAAGAGTCTTCAGCATATCTTTGAGCAGAAAGAGCTAAACATGAGGCAGCGACGCTGGGTGGAACTGTTAAACGATTACGATTGTGCTATCAAATATCACCCAGGAAAGGCGAATGTAGTCGCTGATGCTTTGAGTAGGAAGGAGACTGCTAAGCCCCGGCGAGTGCGTGCTTTGCAGCTTACGATTAGCACTCATTTGCCTGAACAAATCAAGGAAGCTCAGACAGAAGCTTTGAAAACAGAAAACATTGGTTCAGAATCCTTACGTGGGATGGACAAACAGTTGGAAGTCAAATCCGATGGAATCCGGTATTTCATGGATAGACTTTGGGTACCCATGTATGGAGATTTGAGAGATTTAGTCATGGGTGAAGCACATAAGTCTAAATATTCCATACACCCTGGTTCTGACAAAATGTATCATGACCTGAAAGCGCACTATTGGTGGCCTAATATGAAGGCAGACGTAGCAACGTATGTGAGCAAGTGTCTGACCTGTTCCAAGGTTAAAGTGGAATATCAAAAGCCATCTGGGTTACTGCAACAACCTGAGATTCCTTTATGGAAGTGGGAACAGATCTCTATGGACTTTATTACTAAATTACCCAGAACTTCTAATGGTTGTGACACGATATGGGTGATCGTGGATCGACTGACTAAGTCAGCTCACTTCTTGGCGATCAAGGAGACGGACAAAATGGACAAATTAACCAGAATTTACCTGAAGGAGGTGGTCTCAAGACATGGCGTGCCGATCTCGATTATCTCTGATCGTGATGCTCGTTTTACGTCTCATTTCTGGAAGTCGTTACAGAAATCTCTGGGAACGCGGTTGGATATGAGTACTGCATATCATCCGCAGACCGATGGACAAACCGAGCGTACTATTCAAACTTTGGAGGACATGTTACGTGCTTGCGTAATTGATTTTGGAAATAATTGGGAAGTTCATCTACCTTTGGTTGAATTCTCGTACAACAATAGTTACCATACTAGTATTCAGGCAGCACCATTTGAGGCGTTGTATGGCCGAAAGTGTAGATCACCAGTTTGTTGGGCTGAAGTTGGTGATAGTCAGCTCACTGGCCCTGAATTGGTGCACGAGACTACCGAAAAGATTATGCAGATACGGAACCGTATGGCTGCACGCGAGACAGACAAAAGAGCTATGCAGACAAGCGACGGAAACCTTTGGAGTTTCAGGTCGGTGACAAAGTGTTGTTGAAGGTCTCACCATGGAAAGGCATCATACGATTTGGCAAAAGAGGCAAGCTTAACCCGAGATACGTTGGACCATTTGAGATTCTTAAAAGAATAGGTCCAGTGGCGTATCGGTTAGACCTGCCTGAGTCATTAAATGGCGTTCACAACGTATTTCACGTCTCAAATCTGAAAAAGTGCTTATCTGATGAGACTTTGGTTGTACCACTCGAGGAAGTACAAGTGGATAAGCAATTGCGCTTTGTCGAGGAGCCTGTTGAAGTAATGGACCGTGAGGTCAAAACTCTTAAGCAAAGCAAAATACCTATAGTCAAGGTTCGTTGGAACTCAAGACGTGGACCGAAATTCACGTGGGAACGCGAGGATCAGATGAAGCTCAAGTATCCTCATCTGTTCGAAATGACGGTCACAGCCGGGGAAGGTACTGATTAAATTTCGGGACGAAATTTCTTTCAACATGGGGATGATGTGACAACTCACTCGATTTCGTTATGCCAATGCAGTAAACCAGTGATGTAACACAACCATGTAACGTAATTTTCGGGACGAAAATTCTTTCAACATGGGGATAATGTGACATCCGGTAATTTTCCGTTACCAAACTCCGTTAGTTCTGTTAGGTCTTGCATACACGTGTCGTGAGCACACACTAGTTGTCGTTGAACGTTGGTGACTTAATAACAATTATCTATGGTAAACAAATGATAACCTAGTGAATAATTTGATTATTAGTTGTGGTTATGTGATTCATGTACTTTAAGTTATTATTTGTGAATTTTACTTGATAACGTGACAACGTGTAACTATGATTTCATATGTTTTGCTATTAGTTGAAAATGTATATGATTATTATTGTTGATTAGTATTGCTTGTATTTTGTAGTTAAAATTGTTAAAAGTTGCTAAAAAGATTAGTTTTTACAATTTACAAAACATCAAGGGGATTTTTAGTCAAATGGTTACCATATTTAAACCACCAAAACCCAAACCCTAGCCCCCATTCCCCATTGCGGCCGTAACCCCTCCCAACACCATCATTCTTTGCGATTTTGATCAAGAACAAGCAAGAACAATTCGATTTTGAGTAGTTCCAAGTGTTAGCAAGTGTTAATCATCATCCCTACACGTTTAAAGGTGAGTTTTATCAAGTTTTTCATGGTTTTTGATTCTTGATGAACCCTAATTCGAAATTGATGATGAAAAAGTGAAATTGATGATTGTTAGATGTTAATTTGATGTTGGTTAGATTGTATGAATGTTAGATTATGTTGATTATGCAAGAATTCCATGGTTTGATCACATTGTTCACACATTGCCTTAAGAGGAAACTTTTTGTTCTTGGAATTCATGATTTGATGATTGTATGATGTTGGATACATTGCTTGGATGTTGGTTTATATGAATTGTGCAAGAAAAGTCATGAAATCTAGGGTTTGTTCATACCTTACTATAAGTGGAAACTTTTATGCATGATGATTGGGAATTTTGATGAATTAGTGATGATTATCATGTTAGGATGAATGTTATGGACTTGATTAGGTATAAAATTGATGAAACTATGAAGGAATTGGATGTTAGATTGCTTTTGGGTGTTACCTTCTAAAAAGGGAAACTTTATTTTTTGAAGATCATTGGATATGATGATGTGAGCATGTTTATGTTGTAAGGGTCATGTTAAAATGCTTATGGATGATGTCTAATGTGGTGGAATGTGTTACTTGGGTTGTATGGTTGCTTGATTGATCATTTAAGGATTGTAGGTTCTTGGTGATTATACATGATGATGAATTATGGCTAGTGATTAGGAAATCATGTTTGGGATTGGAATTGATCATTATTGTGTTTGTTAGTTGGAATGAATCTTGTTGATTTATGTTATTATGATTGTCATACACGCGTGCGAATCTGAGGCCCCTACTTAGTAGGATTGGCAGGGTTTAGGGTGTGAAGTCGTGAGTGGCTTCACATGGCATGTTGTGCATGATTAGACTTCATGAATGAATTATTAGTTGTGATATATTTATGATTGTGTTGAGCATGTTGATTGTTTGAGATTCGCATAAGTTGTATGATGATCTAGGTTGAACTTGGGTTGATGATGTGATATGCGTGAATACTTTGTTTGATAATCATGTATGATAAGTTGATACATTTGATTAAACGAGATTTCAATTAATATGTCACCAACGGGTCAAACGGGTCAACTAGGTTAGAGGAGTCTTGTTTTCCAAAGCCTTGGGTCAATGTGTTTATTGAGCACTTAGGGTTGTTAAGTTTTCTGTGCACACGTACTTATGTACTTGCGTGTTCTAGGTAACCTTTGAAGGGTTGTCTTTTCATCCATCATCAGTTCTCTCTTGTCATTATCCTTGCACATCAGGTGAGTTCATGCCCCACTATTTTATAAACTCTCTTTTGGGGGAGGTAGCATACTTGTTCACAAACGCTATATTATTATTATAAGTTGTGTATGTTTTAACATGGTGTATAATACCTTGAAAGTCCTCACACTTTCGGATCGTTAATAATGGTAACTAGCGGGAAATCTTGGGTAGTACTACTGGGTTTGACAAGCCCCACCTGTGCGACTCGAGGTCAAACGGGTGCAATATTGTCCTAAACACAAACATCGTTACGACCTGGTAAGTCTTGACGGGAGGCAACAAACGCAACACAGTTAGCTTCGATCGCGAAATCACTATTGTTATTACTTATGAATATAGACTAGCTATCTATTTCAATGCACTTCTTATGTTATGCAAATTATTGTTGTTTATGTTAAATGCAAACTCTTGAACTCACCAACCATTATGTTGACATTTTTAGTATGCTATTCTCAGGTCGTTAATTCAGTTTGCCATTAGGAGCACAACACGGGTCCAGCATGCATTCTAAGACTTCATCTTAAGTCATGACATTTGAATTTTATTTATGAGATTTGAATAATGGGTTGGCGCGTGTTTTGTCAAATTTTACATTTACATACTTTGGGTTTGTCTTATTTACAAAGCGCTTCCGCATGGTTTCAAAACTTGAGCTTTGATTGGTTTATTTTTAAATATGGCATATAGTGTCGTTCTGAGTAACTAGTGACTGTGATCCTGGTTTGTTCACACGCCTCGCGGTAAAACTCCGCACGTGGATTTTGAGGGTGTGACATATACTCACACATATATATAGTGGGTAGTGATAAAAAATTTATATATTATGTGACGGCTTTCATTGGTTTTCTCTAGTTTTCTCATAAATTTGTGGTTTTTTTAGGATCCATCCTCTATATATATATATATACACATATATATACATATATATATACACACACATATATATATATATATATATATATATATATATATATATATATATATATATATATGGGATTGATAAAATGAGAACATCTTTTTTTGTGAGAACGCTATTAACCAATGTGTGCCACTAGTTTTTAATGGCAAAATAGTAATTAACAAAAACATAATAATTAATTATAAAACAAAAAATAACATAAAAATAAGAAAAATAAGAACATAAAAATGTTTCCCTAGCTTCCCTATTTTATAAATAAAAAATAAAAAAAATTATAAAAAAAAAATTCTTGTTTTTTTTACGAAATTCGTTTTACACATATGTAATACCGGATTTGCGTATGCGTATATTCGGTATTACACATATGTAAATAACCAGAGTTACACATATGTAAATAACGAGTGGATGATTTAAAAAAAAAGATATATCAATATGGTAGGCGTTATAAAGATGAAAAATACTTAAATTAATGGTGAATTTTTAAAAAAAAAAAATGATATCGTGAAAAAAAGTTATGAACATTTTAAAAAAAAAAGGAAAAATGGCATGTGACTTACATGTGATAAGAAATATGTGAATTGTATTGGTTTCTGGAGTTCTCACAAAAAAAGATGTTTTCTCAAGATAATATATATATATACCCTATATATCCATAGGAGAGGGTTACTGAGAAAACTAATAGTTATGTGAAACCAAACAAAAACCATGGAAACCAATAACATAATTTATAATTTTTTTTGTTATTTTAATTGTTAAGATTTTATTTAAGTATTTAGTACAAATATTTTGAGCATACATACGAGAATAAAGAGTCTTACGTATACGTAACACTATGTCGAATGAAAAATGGTTACGTATACGTAACCTATGTGTGACGCATATGGAAAATCAAGCTACGGTTTTCATTTGATCGATATTTTTATTTATATATACTCACACATATATATAGAGGGTGGTGATAAAAAAATTTATATATTATGTGACCGTTTTTATTGGTTTACTCTAGTTTTCTCATAACTTTATGGTTTTCTTAGGATCCTTCATATATATATATATATAGGGATCCATTCAATTGAAAACCAAATATTTGTTAAAAACCATAAGAACTATTATAAACCGTGGATTAGAAATATCAAGGGCCATAGATGATGATGGCATTTTTTGTAATTATTCATGATACAAAGACCAGTTAACTATAAGCATAAGGACATAATTGGAAATTTAACTCTACAATCATAGAAGGTGTGCCCAGAACCACTAACTGCTAGCACAAAATTTGTTTTTTCTTGAGAGACCCCTAAACTTTATTTAAACTAACAATTTAAACCTTATAGTTTGATTTGAATTTTGTTTAACCCTATACTTATATAATCATAATTTCATAATTAACATTAAAAATGTCATATTAATTATGTCATAATTTTTTCTGACTCCTCTCATTATTTGGGTTTGCAGCAGCATTTCAAATATGTTATGTTAGTTTACATGGTTGTATTAATTATTTCTTTTTATTATTTCTTAATAGATTTCTTGATTCGTATTTGATTTGTGTAATTTGCTAAAATTGTCGGCATAAGAAATAATTTACGAGTTACTTTATGGTACACACGTCTTCAATAAATGTTATTTTATCATATACAAATATGTATATATGCAGTCTTTCGACTCCTTTTATATATACGGGTATAAAATTTATTATTTCATATATTTTATCAGTATATGTTTCTTAATTGATGAAAGTACAAAAAGAAAAAAACAAATGTGAAGATGTAAATGAATGGCCTTTTATTTTATTACCCTTTTCGTTTCTCTTGTATCGTATTTTTAGCATATATATTATTTTCAACGATGAATATATTATTAAAGTATATGCAAATGAACAATATATGCATATAAAGTACATGCTTAGTGCATGTAGACAAACATAATATACGTTTGTATTTTGAGTATATGTGTATGTGTATTTAGGAAAAAAAAAATAGGATGTCCATATGCCCACTTTTTTAATAAATCAATGAATGCATACATACATACATTTGTGCTCTTTTTACTAAATGAATGGACGTATATATGTATTTTGTAACGACTAAATAAGATTGAGAAAGCCAAAAAGTCCATAACCAAAAAAATAAAAGGATGCATATATATTTTTTACTATGTTTGTTTTGTTCTTAGGTTCCTTTACTTATTAAGTTATTATGTGTACACCTGATGTGAACTTTAGAAATGTCATCAAAGCAAGTATTGTGCATATATGAATGCTAATTCATTTCTACATATTTTAAGTTGAATGAAATACTACAAAAGTGCAACAGTACACTTATGACATGTGTGAAGCTTAACAGCTATTGCGTGTGTGCATATGTTCAAATATCGCTAAAGTGCATCAATGAATTTATTGCTTGTTGTGCATTAATGCATGATGTGTTGAAATGCATTGATGCTTAGTGACATTTATATTTGGTGTTTGTTGATCATATTGTTGTAGTAGGTATGAAAGCAGGGCGTCAACATTGCCACAACAACATTAAGCCATGAAAAAAAGCTCACCAAAATGAATCATTAATAAAACATGATTATATGATGATTGACATCAACATATCAAAAACAATATGAAAGGATAACAAATCTATAATGAATCATTACAACATATTCTATGAAAATGTTAAGAAGTACATGTACATTATATCAAATAAATAATTTAATGCATTTGGAGAAAATGCATATTATAATTTGATAATTTTTTTCTATCAGCTATACATCCATATTAAGATTTATACATAAATCAACACACTACAAATTTAAAATAATATGCACACAACATTGTTAACTTAGTTTTACAAAATGTTAATCAATTTGGGTGATTAAAGTTCAATATTTGATGATTTATGGGCAAGAATGACAATACTCACCGGTATGATTAAAAGAAATTAAACCAAAACAACACAAGGCAAAGATAATATAACAACATTAAAAGAACAATCAAAATTTATAGGGTTGGGCTATACATATCTTTTTTCTTTACTTGTCATACTCCACCTCTAAAAATAACTTTAAAAAAGTTTCATATTCACCCTTTAAATTTTTTAAAAAATATATACATCTACTCTTACTTGTCATATCCCTTTCTAATTGTCATATTACTATGTAAAAAGGTTAAAAATTATTTTTAAAAAGTAAATAAAAAAGGCTTATTTTTAAGAAAAAAATTTGAAAACGTATATGCTTGTTAAAAACGCTTATGCACTTTACAAATGTAAATTGCTCTCTTTGGTCTTGTATTGTTTATCATTATTGGTTAAAGATGTTTTTGTAAAGTTATAAATAAACAATTTTTAGTAAAAATAAAATAAAAACATTAAACGGCTATATATTAAAATATAGAGGTTTGAAATAATATGTTGTTTGGACCTAATGAAATTAATTTATTTTTAGCCAAACATTTAAAATTTACATGCTAAGAAATTAGAGAAAGAAATATAACTAAAATTTATATAATGTATAAATACATGACGTCTACAGTTAATATATATCTAAAATATTAGTTATTAAAGACAAACTCAAATATGTATCATGAACTAAAAACACTAAAAAATTTTTATTTAACATACTAGGGGATAATGCGTTAAATAAAAAAGTTAAGAGAAAATATTAAGTAATTTAAAAGTTGAAGGGAGGGGTATAACAAGTAAAAATAATTAAAGATGTGGTATACATAGCATCACCCAATTTATACAGTACACGTATGAAATTAACAACAATGAAGGTCAAACACAAAATTTTCTAATTTAATTTCCATTTTAAGTTTGAAGCATCTTGAGTTATTTGAAAGTTAATTCATCACCTCCACTAAAACCACACACTGCTTTCATTGCTATAAACAATTCATATTATTCATGCACCATCTTGAGCAGTCATGAAAAAAAGAATTTCCAAGTAACATTAACATTATAAAAAAATCAAATTTATTCTACGTAAATTAAGAATTCCCAATTAAGTGTGGGAGAACAAATCTTCTAGAACATGGAAGCTGGTTGTAGGCGGTTACTTGCCATCCAACAATTAATCCATTAACAAAAGGTCTATTTGTAAAGTACCATAATACCCTTCTTACATTTTAAAAAATTCAAAAATAATAGAAATAAATGAATGGCTGAAAATGGTTCTTTTAGTTCTTTACGTTTTTTTGGTTTTTAATTGAATGTCCCTCTATATATATATATATATATATATATATATATATATATATATATATATATATATATATATATATATATATATATATATATCGTGTAGGGTTCAAATGAGAACTCACTTATTTTGTAATAACTCTAGAAACCAATGTGAGTCACATATTTTTAAGGGCAAAATGGTAAATAATGATAACATAATAAAAAAAAATTTATAAAACAAAAAATAACATAAAAATAAAAAAAATAAAATGACAAAAATGTTTTTTTTCCTCTTTTATAAAAAAACAAAAAAAAACTCATTTTTTTATTAGCGTCATTTTACACATATGCAATACCTGCGAATACATATATGTAAAACAGGATTTACACATGTGTAATGACTAATTTACACATGTGTAAATAACAGGTGGACAATTTTTTTTGAAAAGTATATTAATATGGTACGCGTTGGATAGATAAAAAAAATACTGAAATTAATGGTGTAATTTTTATGAAAAAATAATGTCATGAAAAAAAATTATGAACATTTAAAAAAAAGATGAAAAATGACATGTGACTTGCATGTGACTTAAATGTGTGACTTATATTGGTTCCTAGGGTTCTCGTGAAAAAAACCTATTTCTCAAGATAACCCAACCCTATGCGCGCGCGCGCCCACACACACACACATATATATATTGTGGAAATCTCGATTCTATGATGGATCGAATATTGCAATCGTATTGTTGCCGTTTATCAGATCTGTGATGCGGAATCTCACATACCGGTTGATGATTTCAAGTGAAGATCTATACACGATTTAAAGTATGATGATAAACGAATGATTAACAATTCAAGAACACATATTCATAAAAATTTCATTAATTCATGTGGATGATTGATGCTAGGAGATAACAAAGAGAGTTTGTAAGAAAATTCTCTCTCACACACACACTCAACCTAATTGTTTATCTCACTAGTCTCTATGATTGTTAGTTATTGTTCTTGAGGTTCTCTAGAGGTTTTTCTCTAAGGTTTTTCTAAAGGTTGGAGTATAAAATGACTACACATAGTCAATTTATACTCTTTACATAAATGAACAAAAATTACATTTAAGCCCTAATGATTACACAAATATTCTTCTAAGTCTGATATATTCTTTGTTGCTGATGCGTGACTGCCGGGTGCTAACGTCATTCGGGACGACCGCTGATGTTGACTGTTGACTTTGACCACAGTTGACCAAGTTTGACTTTGGTCAATTTTCTTTGTTTTGATCATATTTTCAGCATAGCTTCACCGTGTTAGTTTTGGTAATCATCATGAGATTTGGCACTTAGGTGTTGGTAAGTATCATCTTCAAATAGTCTAACAATACTCCCCCTAAGATGATGCTGCCAAAAGCTCATGATTATCAAAATTTTGGATGTTGATTGATGTGAAGTCTTGAAATGTAGTCTTCTCCCCCTTTTTGGTAGCATCTTTTTAGAAGCTTCAGAAAAAGGCATTGAGAAAAACACTTTGTTTCGGTACATACAGACTTTGTTTCGGCACTTAATGGATGTGTCATCAGCTTTATCTTCTAGTATCATTTTGAAGACTTGAAGATACACCCATTTGCATACACCATGGATTGCACAGGTAGCAATATCAGCAGCTTTATCTTATCTTCAGAAGTGGAGGAGAAGCATCACACATTCTTCAGACTTGACATATACTCTCACTCAACAAAAGCTTTGGAGGGTTTGTGTATGAGACACCAAGAGGAGGATTCTTAGTTCTCAGCAATTGGCAGGAGATCTTTAAAGAAAGCAGGAGTGTTCACTTGATATCTTGAACTCAATGAGAAACTCAGGCATGATGTGCAATTCATCACCTACAAAAGTCTGAATCCTCTTGGTAGAGGTATTGCATGGAAGTTTCACTCCTAAATCAATAACACATGTAAATATGCCAAAACTAAGAAAAATACTAAGAATAACAAATATTTTTGGAATTTTAGATTATTTTTTTTGTTTTTAAATTATGATATTTACAAGCATGAATCCTTCAACTGTAATGAGATCATACTAATCCAAAATCCTCTACATCTAAGAATGTTTAAAGTTTGAATAGACATAGACAAAGAAAAAAGTTAATTGTAAGTATATTTGTCCACTTAAACTCTTACAAGGATCTATTTTTAACACTTTGTGATATTTATCATGTTTAGGTTTGATTAGATATGCTGATTGAGTACCCCACACTCAAAATTATGAAAGAATAACCCTCCTCATGAAATGCAAGGTGGCACTTTATCACAACTTGAACGAGGCTACTTGGAGTATAAATTCTCATGATACGATCCACTTTGGGATTCTTTTACACTTCACTTTGGAAGTTGATTCTTATTAGGATTCTTTTAGCTTTGATCCACATTAGGTTTTTTTTTCTTTGCCTTTTTGGCAAGTATGAGCACTTTTATTGCAAGGTCAACTAGGTCTGTGCTCAGCACAACAGAAGTTGTCCTTATGTTTACTCCAGGTCTGTATTTGCATACAACAAAGGAGAAACATATGCTTTTATCAATGAGAAATTTATAAACCATTTTCGCATGGTGTGTTTAGGTAACCACATAGCAAAACACTTGAAAAATCATTGCTTAACAATATCCTAAGATGGTTTTGGTTCACAATGCATGTTGATTTAGTTCATCACAAATATGCTTATCTTGATTTCAAGCTGAGCCTACAGACATATCAAACAGAGTCTTGTCAGTCTTTATTAATGTTACAAAATAGATGTAGAAGATAGTAGATGAGTGCACTATCATTTCTCATATGAAAGTAGGAAGATTCAAAAATAATATTTTAGGACTTTTCTTGATTTTCTAATTTTTTTTTAGGATTTTTGGTTTTGAAAAAAAAATTGGCATATATGTTATCAATTCAATAGAGATCATCAACAGTTAGTCCATGTAGCAATGTACTCAGACAAAGAAGATGAATGAAACATCGGTTGTTTCTTGCATTGCCATCATAGTTTCTGTGAATGATTGATTTCCTGCATTGAATCAAGGTTAATATCTTCTCCATTTGCCTTAGTTGCATCATAAGCATCATAAGCAGGAAGAACACTCCTGTCATGGGAAGGGATCAGCCACTGCTAACTTTTCTTGGGTTGGCAGGCCTCCATAACTGTCCCTGTCACACTAACAAATCAGTTAGATATTTCAACCCAGGCCATTATTGTCCTGAGCTATCCATTAGAATCTTTATATGTGACTTGCTCATATGTGTATGATTTTGGTTTATCTGATGATGTATCAGATTCACCTCCTGAAATTGTTTTCTTTCTCCAACATTGTTTTGATTTTAAACCAAATGACTCAACTTTAGTTTGTTTAACAAAAGGAGTTTGTTTGGGTTTTGAAAATCTTTTAGTTAGTTTAGAAAATCTAGCTTGATTTTGAAAGTTTTGTGGAGGTGTAGCAAAGGATCTTAGTCCTTGATCATGTTTGTTTCTTATGGGCATGTGATCATATTCATCATAAGAATTATAATCATGATTATAATAATTTGATGGATGTGATCTTCTATGATAGCCGGTATACCAATCATTATTCTTATATTTTTCATACTTATAATGTGTGTATGACCTAGGATAATGTCTTGGTGCCCAATAATCATGAATATCATAATGTTTAAAATCATACCCATGCCGATGTGATCGAGGAGAAGAGTAGCTATGACGTCTGTTGTAGAACTCATGCTCCAATCTCGGTGAGTACGACTCTGATGGATGATAAGACCTTTGACTTCTTCTGTGTTGTGATGGTGGAGAGTTGTTGTATGAACACTCTGAAATGGTATGATTCTCCATGTCATAATTTAAGAAGTAAGGAGTAGGTTTGGATCTTCTTCCCTAATGCTTGTATGATGAAGTAGGAGTTGATTGGAACTTCATATCCTTTTGTCTTGATTGTTGTTGTTGCTTTCTTTTGTGAGGACATAAGTATGTTTCACTCTCAGTGTTTTTACACTCAGACATGTTGTGTGAATCTGCATTACATGTCTCGTAGAGAATTGGTTGTTGTTTTGGAGTTTCTAGTGTAGCTTGTGAGGTTGATGGTTGGTTTGGATCAGGTGTAGAAGACTTGATCTGACTTTTCTTCTTTCTTTTAGATCTGGTTTTCTTCCTCTTCACCTGTTCTTTGATTTCTTGTACCTCATGCTTCTTCTTGTTCTGTAACTCCATCTTAATCTTTGCCTTCAGTTTTGCCTTTGATAATTCTGGTTCAAGAAATCTAGCTGGTTTGAATTTCTCATAGAGAACCATAGCCTTTTGTTTGTTGTCAGGCTTTGCTGCTTTGGATTTCTATGTCTGTGTTTGTTTTGAATTGATTTCTTTAAAGACATGGTTAGTACATGTCAATATTGCTTTGTTGGGTTGGTTGGTTTCTTCATCACTTGTAGGATCTCCATCTTGACCATCACAGGAGTGAAAAGTTTAATTTTATGGTGATTTAGGTTTGTGGTACAGCTTTGATGCTGTTTCAGGAGAAGTGATTTGAGTGATAGTGGATGGTTTGTCTGTTGGAGGATGATCATGCATATTTGAATCTTCTTTGACTGGACTTGTCATTGAAGTTGGCATTGCTATGTAGTTATCATTGTAAGGAGGAGGAACAACAAGATATGTAGTTCCAGCACTCTTCTTCTGATCTCTTTGAGCATTAAGTAGTTCTTCCAACTTGCTAGTAGTCAGCTTTAAATTTTCAAGTTCAACTTCTGTTGATGCATGATCTGCTTTTGTCTTTGTTAAAGACTCAGTGAGTCTTGTAACTTGAGCTTGAAGACTAAATTTTGCTCCAAGGAGTTTGTCTACATCCTTTAGAAGAGAATTGATTTTATCTTCAAAGGCTTTATGTTGTATCTTCAATTCTGCATTTGTAGCCTTTTCTGTATTGTTTGCTTGATTTAGACGCTCAATGTGATGTTGCATTTCATTGATTGTTTTGGTTGTACTTGCTTCTGATATTTTAGCTTCAACTTCAGCCTTTGTGTTTGTTAATTTCATAGAGAGTTCAGTTGCTTGAGCATTCAGCTTGTGGTTTTCTTTAAGTAAGTTATCAACTTCTTTCTCTAGTGAACTGATTTGATTTGCAAAAGTTTGTAGTTCCTCTGCATGTGAAGCTCTTTCCTGCTTTATCATGTATGCTATATTGTTGCAATATTTCCTATATGCATTTACTTCATTTATGCATGCTAATGAGCATAGATTTATCATTCTGTCTTCAGGAATTTCAGGTAATGGAGGAATGTTTGTGTTGTTGTTCTTTGTGGCTTTTGCAAGCTCGGCAGTTAACTCTTCAAGTTTGATTTGTTGTTGGAACCATTTTGTCTTGTAATTGGTTCATCTCTTGAGCTAAACTGATGTTTTGTTGATTCAATGTCTTGATTTGTGCTTGATCATTTCTTTGAGATTGTTCCATCTCTGACCTACATTTGATCAAATCATTAGACAATGTGTTGTTTGAGTTTGCAAGATCACCCAAATGTAAATGCATTAGTTCTTTTTCAATGTGACTGATGTACAACTGAATGTTTTTCTTGTCAAACAATGAATTGCTGTTATTGTTTGATATGCTGCTATAGTTTGGTTGGTTGTAGTTATGGTTTGATTTGCTGGTGTTGTTTGTTTGGTTGCAGCTTGGTTTGCTTTGTTTGAATTCTTGAAACCTTTTTCTACCTGTAGCAAGAAAGATAGCTCGGTTTCTTAAAACACGAGTGTTAGTGAAAGATGTTAAATTTTCCATATTGTTTAAAAAAACGGTTTAACAATTGTGTTTGTGTTTTAATCAAATCAATTTTAAAATTTTAATTGAATCCAAAGAACGTCAAAACTCAATTTAATTAGATTGTCCTAATTAAAGAGTTAAATCGGTTCAATTACAATTTAGTTAAGCTAGACTAAGATTAATCTAGCTTAATTTTTAAAAGTAACAATATTTGGATCTTACCAATTAAAATTTAAATGATTTTGTGACTTGATTCAACACTTCCGAAGTATATATATCTTGATCAACAGAAAGTTAAAATGAAGTTCTCAAATCTTCCAGAAACAAAATTATGAGTTGGTTAAACTTAAAAACTTCTGAGAACAAACTTCTAAGTTGATTAAAATGAAAAGCTTCCTAATTCAAAAGCTTTCGAGAACAAAGAGAATTATTTGTTCAAAATGAAAACTTTCCGAATTCAAAAACTTCTGAGAACAAAGAAAATCTTCCTAAGCCAAATAAATCTTCTGAAGCAAAAGAAATCTTCCTAAGCCAAAGAAATCTTCCTAAGCAAAAGAAATCTTCCATAGCCAAAGAAATCTTCCTAAGCAAAAGAAATCTTCCAAAGCCAAAGAAATCTTCCTAAGCAAAAGAAATTTTCCAAAGCCAAAGAAATCATCTGAAGCCAAAGATATCTTCTGAAGCCAAGAAATCTTCCTAAGCAAAAAAATATATTCCGAAGCCAAGGAAAACTTTCGAAGCAAAATATATCTTCCGAAGCCAAGCTCTCGATGCTGTGATGTTTACTTGTCCACTGTGGGTAGATGTTTGTTTCTATGTCTGCTTCGAAGTTATACGTCTGCTATGGACATATGAATGTTTGTTGTTTTGTGTTTGCTCGTCCGCTTTGAACCAAAGTGTATGTGTGTTGTGGACAATGTGATGAATATCCGATGTGGGTGTTATGAATCAGCTGTTGATCGAGTAATTTGTGTGTCCGCTGTGGACCTGTTTTGTGTCTAATTATTTACTCGTCCACTGTGGACCGCGTTGTGTATGTTCTTGTTGTTTACTCGTCCGCTGTGAACCGAGTGATTTGTGTGTGTCCGTTGTGGAATTTAACACATTAGTTGTGAATACTTAAAAAAAAGTTGTATGTTTGTCAGCTAAGGAATTTGTACATAAGCCGTGTGAATAGTGCATCAGCTGTGGAATTTGTACATAAGCTGTGTGAATAATGCATCAGCTGTTTAATTTATACATAAGCTGTGTGAATAAAGCATCAGCTATGGAATTTGTACATAAGCTTTATGAATAGTGCATCAGCTGTGGAATTTGTACATAAGATGTATGAATAGTGCATCAGTTGTAAAATTCGATTATGAATGGAATTTCACTTGTAAATACACAAATTTATGTTCGAATGATTGTGGAATGATTCTTGAATGATTGGATGATGAACAAACGAATCAAAATCCAGATTGAATCATGGATTTGGCTGAATTTTGAGGTTTCAAATCAGTTTGACTTTGAAAAAGTCAAACTTCATGTTCTTGAATGAACCAACTTTTGATTCTTGGGTTTTTGATGGAATTTGATAGAACCAATTGTTATAATAGCTGTAGATAAGTGATTCTAAGCTGAAATAACAATCAATTTCATATAAACATTACCTAAACTCGGATTTAGATGATGAACACATGAAGAACACAATGAATAACAAAAACCCAAATATGAGAATCAATGTTCAAAAATGGATGATTTGGATGTTGAAAATGATAAACGAACCTTAGATTTGATGTTTCTAAGCTAAAGCCACTATCAATTTCAACTTAAAAACATCATATTCATGATTTTTGATGATTTTTCATCAAGAACTGTGAACTTTTCCCAAGAACACCAAATTTTCAAAAATCTTCAAATTCAAGAGTTGTGATTGTTCAATTGTTATGAAACTTTGCAGATGTGTTAGTTATCACAAACTAAAGCTATTAGAAGCCTAAATTCGATCAAACAACAACAAAATCAAAATTTCATGTTCATGAGCATTTGAAGACTTGAAGAACAAGTTTGCTTAAATCTTCAAATTAATGGCTCAAATGAACTTCAATTGATGTGAAATCTTGCAGATCTTCATGAAATAACAAATCTAAGCTAATGGTAGCTTAATTTCATCAAAATAACAACAATTTGCAGATCAAACTTGTGGTTCAAATTTTTTGAGAAAAATTTTGAAGAACAAGGAGCCAAGGCTCTGATACCAACTCTGGAAATCTCGATTCTATAATGGATCGAATATTGCAATCGTATTGTTGTTGTTTATCAGATCTGTGATGCGGAATCTCACAGACCCGTTGATGATTTCAAGTGAAGATCTATACACGATTTAATGTATGATGATGAACGAAATATTAACAATTCAAAAACACATATTCATAAAAATTTCATTCATTCATGTGGATGATTGATGTTAGGAGATAATAAAGGGAGTTTGTAAGAAAATTCTCTCTCACACACACTCAACCTCATTGTTTCTCTCACTAGCCTCTATGATTGTTAGTGATTGTTGTTGAGGTTCCCTAGAGGTTTTTCTCAAGGTTTTTTTAAAGGTTGGAGTATAAAATGACTACACATAGTCAATTTATACTCTTTACATAAATGAACAAAAATTACATTTAAGCTCTAAAGATTATACAAATATTCTTCTAAGTCTGATATATTCTCTGTTGCTGATGTGTGACTGCCGGGTGCTGACGTCATTCAGTACGACCGCTGATGTTGACTGTTGACTTTGATCATGGTTGACCAAGTTTGACTTTGGTCAATTTTCTTCATTTTGATCATATTTTCAGCATAGCTTCACCGTGTCGGTTTTGGTAATCATCATGAGATTTGGCACTTAGGTTTTGGTAAGTATCATCTTCAAATAGTCCAACATATATATATATGTATATATATATATATGCATATATATATATGTATATATATATATGTATATATATATGTATATATATATGTATATATATAAATATATATATAAAGGGGAGGGTTACTAAGAAAACCATGATTTACCAAAAAACTAAAAAAACCAAATGTACACCATTAATCTATTTGATCAATGGTTGATATAAACAATGGCATTTTAGAAAATAATTTAAAGTTCAAATAGATTATATTAATTACATAAGAGCAAATTTGGAACAAAAAAATGTTACTTTTGAAAACCATAATCAAAATTCATACATTTACTAATCTTTCTCCTCTATCATAAATTACATAAAAAAAATCCAACAACTTCTTTCATCTTCATATTAATCAACAATTTACTTTATGTCCATTATTTTTTTGAAAATAATTCTACAGTAAATTGATGCAGCCATATGTATACCAGCTTACGTATATGTAAACACATAAGTAACTTGCTTACTTATATGTAAACACAACCAAATTGAATCACATATCATCTAGCGAACTAAACCAAATCGTATCACAAATCATAATTGCTCCCTACAAGAAACATGTATGTAGCTGGGATATTGGGAGTCTAATGTCAAGTTTCTTTAGGAGATTCGTATACATTGGTGCACAAGGAATTTTATTACATACAAAACATCAAATAAACCTGAGGATTTTAGTATAACAGCAAATCTAGTATATTCTATTGTAAAATAACCAATTATTATTACATATTTTTGAGAAACTTACATATATATAAACAACTAGTTTCTTGTAAACAATATGCAATATGCAACAAATATGTAAACAATATGCAAACAAAGAAAAAACAAACAACATGTATGTTGTTTTGTTGTTGTGGTATAACTTTCGTATATGTAAGCAATCAAAAAATAAATAAAAATGGCAACATGATTGCTTTTACATGAAAATTATGAAACTTACATATACGTAATGACTCATTTAAATGCTATACAAAATTAGAAAATTAAAAAAAAAAAAAATATTTTTTGTGTCGATAATCAGTTCAAAATAAAAAAACTATTACCTTCTTGATCAAATGAAAAGATGAATGCTTGAGTCGATTAAAGTTTCTCTATAATTGGTTATGAAGAAACAAATGACGAAACGATCTATGACGAATCAAATTGGTCAAGAATGTGTATTACAAGTTACGTATGTAGTGGGTTACGTATACGTAACCAAGGTTTTGCATCTCCTTTCGTGTTTTCACTATTGTTCTTCCCTTTAATGATACCTTGAATCCTTTTTTTGTTCTCTAGTTGCCTTATTCTTTGGTTATGTATATGTAACCCAAGTTACATAACAAGTCTTCTTCTTCTTTCTTTAATCACCATTCATGGCTGAAATAAAACATATGCACTTGTGAACCCATCCATTGATCGAGTCTATCAAGAACCAATTTAATAGTTGCTAACCTCTACCTTGATTTAATCACCATAGCCCTCTTACTCCTTGGTTAGCTAACAAACCATGCGACATCGAAGTTATTTCATCATCGACAACAACCTCCGACTTTGATTTTTCGGATACCATCCGTTTATGGTTGATGAATCGGTCAAGAACTCAATTGTTCTATGAATAAGGTTTTTCAAAAACTCTGTATATTGATTTGTTAATTATGGAGAAAAAGATGGGTTTTGGACAACAATGAGTACTTACTAAAATTTTATTATATATGAAATTACTAAAACACCCTTTAAAGATAATAAATATAAATATATGATGAAAAATTATGATTGGTTAGAATTGGTTTTCTTGATTTTCTCAAAACTAGTTGGTTTTCTTAGGATCCCTCCTCTCTCTCTCTCTATATATATATACATATATATATATATACATATATATAGGATAGAGAAAAAATGTTAACCATTGTTTATTGTGAAAATCCATTAACCAAACTAGTGGTCCATAGCAGGTCACATCATCACTGTAACTTAGAGTTATAGTGATAAAACTAGTGGTCCATAATAAACGTTAAATTTTAAAAAAAATATATAGCAAGACTATACTCAAATTAAAAATATTAAAATGATTTATTTAATGGTTTAATTTGTATAAAAAATAATATCATACAAAAATTTAAATATGTTTTTAAAAAAGGTGGAAAATTTTTAAAAAATGGAGGGAAAATTGTTGCATCATTGGTGTAACGCTGTGTAAAAGTTAATTACACTACATAATCATGGTGTAAGTGTTTGTTACATTAGTGTTAACGGGTTATCACAATAAAGGTGGGTTAACAACCGTTCCTTCCCCTATATATATACATATACATATATATACATATATACATATATATACATATATATATATATACATATATATATATATATACATATATATATATACATATATATACATATATATATATACACTATATATATACATATATATACATATATATATATACATATATATATACATATATATATATATATACATATACATATATATATATATATATATATATATATATATATATATATATATATATATATATATATATATATACACGATGGTTCCGGTGCAAACCTATACTATCTAAAAATCGTGAGAACAGATCTGGAGCTTTGATTAAATAAGTTAAGGGCTAAGATCAATGACATGCCATCAATCTTCAACTATTATATTAGTTTAATAAGAAAAATGATAAATTAGTAAATTATGCTATTAAAAGAAAAAGAAACGTTCAAAATCCATGTACTTTATTAGAATCTTTAAATTGTTGACTTTTCTCAATAAATAATTACTTCCATCAAATTTTTAAAATAAAATAACTTTTATATACCTTTCTAATTTTTTTAAAAAAATTATACCATAGAACCAATCATTTTTTATCTTAAATATGTGTATAATATTGCTATATTAAAAAAAATTATTTTATAAAATAAGTTTTCAAAAGTAGCATAAATATATATTGTGCTAATTTTTTTAAAGTAGCATTTCATGAAAAACATGATACTATTATCATGGTGCATTGTATAGTTATAATGACATGATACTATTATAAATTTACAATGCTATTATGAAATATCATTGTATTATTATAAAATGATGTGATGTTGTGCTATTTTAAAAAACATACAAAAGTAGCCAAGAACATACAGAACATACACAATGCTATTATTAGAAATACATAGTGCCATAAAAAAGCTGATGTGATCATATGTTGATTTTATGATAATGTTAAAAATTCAATTCAATTCATTTTATGTTATTACTTGCAATATGTGCTTATAGTTAGATAAACATTTATTTTAGCATAATAATTAATTTATACAAATCATGAGAAAAATGATAGATCTATTTGCTTGACAAACCCACCCATTTGATTATTCGAGTGTAATTAAAACTAGATTCATACTTGTGCTTTATTCACTAAGACTTCGTATGCATACTGAGTCATTTCAGTCACTAGGTTTGATTGTATATTGTTTGTCTTATATGTTTCATATTTGCATTATAAATCTTGACATGTCATAAAAATTGTATTATTTCAATTATTTTATTTAACATACATGTATGTAAACCTTTGTCTATTTAACAACTAATTTTTTAGCTTACTACATTATTTTTCATATGATTTTAAGAAATTTTGTTTAGTCGGATTTCAAGCTGCTTGTACAACCTAGTTAATAATAAAAACCTGTTATTATGTTTGATTTGTATTTGGTTATTAAACAATGTTATGATGTTTTGAATTAAAGAAATTTGCATTTAATAATATTTGAATGCTTTAAATACCATATGCCATCAACAACCGGTTCACTTTCGTCTACCTCGAGGTTTACGCCGTCGATCGGGATGTGACAAAGAAGAACCCTCAGAAAGTTAACAAATACGCTCTGATAACAGGGGTTATGATTTAAAGTCGAAGATTTACTTCACTGAAAGGACTGATGAATTCACATCCTTTCGTTCAAATAAGTTGGAGGTCTTATAGCTCAACCATGACGACTTTGAAAGAATGCATTCTCTCATCAAAGATTATGTAGATATGCCATATACAAATGGCATATCTATAAATCATTGGCTTCTATTATGAAGGTGAAGATTGATCAAAGAGTTTATGAAGAACCAAATGGGGATAGTGAAAAAGATGTTCTACATGTGACTTCATTAGATATGTATCATCCAATTATTTTCTAAAATGTTGAGTGTAACATCAACTCTTTCTACTTAACCTTTTTGGTGTTGGAAGAGTGAAGCAAGTGAGCTCGACTTACTTAAAGTATCTCATCATAACATGAAAGATTTGGTGAGCATTCCTATTGATAACCCAACCAAAGATACTAAAGGCTAGATGTACGAGCCACTTTTAAAAAAAATGCTTCGATGATAGAAGAACATAGTTTTGCTAGCATCATCCTAGGGGGAATCTGTTAGAATATAGAAAGGATAAAAAGCTACTCGAACACTATTTATTAAAGTTTCTACTGAAAATATCCAAGTGGCGAAAGATGAGTCTATCTGCTAGAGAACTCATACGCTAGACCAACTATTGAACTCCAATGAATCAGCATAAACAATGTAGCTGACTCACTTCTTTTGTAGATAAAGATGTCAGTGTTGAAGACTAATGGTGATACAATTACACTACAACTGCCGATCTCCTGTTATGCTGATTCTTCACTGTTTTGCACATCTTCGTATGTCATAGTGTGTAGATCAATGGATCTAACATGCCATTGATCATAAACATAGAATAGATATTCAAGATTTGTCTAGTGTTTAGCTTTCATTGTGTAAATACCTCACACTCGTATAGTTTTGAGGTTAGCTACTTTGTCCACTTGTGACACCCGATATTTTCAGGTCACTGTTTGATTAACATGAACAATGTTGTTTCCGATCATACACTCATGCATTTAATATGATCTGATGATGTGATTGATGTTTGTTGTGATATACTTTATAATCTTGAAATGGATTACACATGTGTAACGATGTCATACTTTCCAAAAATAGATTTATGACATTAAACTGTATGTGAATTATTATTTAAGCTATTTGAGCATGACTAAATATACTTTTACTTATTTGAATCACCAACGAGTCATCAGGTCGATCGGGTCAACTTTGATCAACAAAAGTCAACTTTCATCAAAAAGTTAACTTTGTTAAACTAGTCAAACAAATATACTAATTTACACATGTGAACTCACCAACCTTGTGTTGCCATATTTTAGCATATCTTCTCAGGTTGTAGGCATGCTTAAGGCTAGGGTTTCATATCTGACGCTCATGCTTCATCCTTATTATTTGAAAACAAGTTCATTTAGATTTACTATTTTTCTTTGGGCACCTTGTTTTGTGAATTAATTATTCATGGTTTTACAAACGTTTACGCTTCCGTATTGATTACATTGAAATCTGTGTTTTACTCTGATTTAAAGTCAAATGCTTATTTTAAAGCACATATAGTGTCGTTTGATATGACCATGTCTTAAAACCTGGTTTGTCACACGTCTTGTAGATAAACCCCACTGGTGGATTTTAAGGGTTTGACAGATTGGTATCAAAGCCACTGGTTATAGAGAACTAGGATTGCATTTGAATCTAGACTATAGCCTTAGACACACACTATTATTGCACATACTCTTAATTGATTACTATTTTCAATCATACATATCATTTCTCATGCGCATAATGATATTGGATCCACATCATCGACTACACCCTTGTATCCCCAACATCACCCTTGTCAATAGGAAGACTAAGGACCGTCACTCTCAAAGCTTCTGCATCTACACCTATTTTCCTCACCGTCGGAGCTGAATAGGCATCAACTAGATCCTGCGGATAAGTCCAACTGGTATGGAATGTCGTTTAATGTTCCAGTTACAGGAGAACACATCACTAGGAGTATTTTCCTAAATTAATTTCTAGTTGAATTCAAGACGAGCACGTATCCCTTTCCCCTTACTGCTTATATGACTACTACACCTGCATTATCATTATACCTCACCTGGTTGAGTGGACATTCAATAACTTTTGAGGCAAGCCTGGATTGTAAGCTTCGCATTATAGGGGAAGCAACATGTGAGATCACCGATATACTTGTGCATTTGACTACTTGTTAGTGAAAATGTGGAGACACCCAAGGAAGGCCTAGTAGAGACTGGCTGGAAGCATAATACTTTTATTGATGTATTAAAAAAACCCGAACAAGCACATTTCACTTGATGGCATAATGGAGGGAGCATTGGATAAGATTAACACCTTTAAAGCTACACTGCAGGATATGCTACAAACATTAGTGCTATCAAGGTTGAGAGTAACTGGACTAGAAGCCCAGGCTGCCGTTTCTAATATACTTGAGAAAAAGTACTTCCCTCGAAATGAAGATTAGCAGCTAGAAAAGGAATTTTGGAACACTAAGATGGTAAAGTCATATATTGAAGGATATACTCACTGTTTCTACGAGTTGTCTACTTTATCTATTGGTTACTCCAGCTTGCAAGCGTTTGAAAAGTACATCAATGGATTAGCACCTCAGATTCAAGCAAGTGTCATAACCACTGATCCCATAGTTGTTCAACAAGTTATTTGATTATTTCACAAGCTCACCGACCTAGTTGTGGTGTAGAGCACTCTGTTTAAGCATAAGGTTGTTGACAATTCATTTGACCACAAACGAGAATAGAATACTCCTTAACGTCAGCAAGGCAGAAAGTTTGACAACTTTTGAAATTTCACACATACGAACCAGAACCACAGCAGTGGTTAGAGTTCGGGTACTTAAGCTTAAAAGTTCCCGAAGTGTACTAAGTGTCATTTTCATCATCGTGGCCAGCGTGATTGTTATCGTTGCCAAGGATGTGGCAAGATGGGCCATGCAGCAAAAGACTATAAGGGAGAGTTAATGATTAATCAACATGGACCCCATCAGCAAGGACAAGCCAGAGCATCATAAGGCTGCTCCGAAAGAGGAAAAGATAGGCAATTAAGGAGAGATTGCCCTAAACTAAAAAATAGCAATAAGAACAGTAGCAGTAGAAAAGAACTATGGATACAGGCCAAGGATCGAGCCTTCGTGATTGGGTCTGGCATGGCATGAAACGACTTGGATGTGGTTATCGTTTAGCAAACTTCTAGATGTAGTTTCAAGTGGAGTGAAACATAGCTATACCATACAATTAGCTAATGGTAAATTGATTGAAGCAACTCAAATTCTTAAAGGATGTAGTTTGGGATTGTCTAGACATAAAGATACATATACAACATACACGGGTTACGTTTAGTAGTTTGACGTGGTTGCTGGCATAGATTAGATGTCCAAAAACCAAGCTGAGATTGTCTGTCGTGAATAGGTTGTTCGTGTACCACTTCGTAGAGATGAAGTCTTATCTGTTCAAGACAAGAAGAATGTTGTAGTATCAGGCATCATTCCTAGTATGAAGGAGAGAATACTTATGCAAGGGTTATATTTTCATTCTAGCCATGATCAATGAGAAAGCAACCGAGGAAAAGATGATCAAAGAGACCCCAATTGTTCTTTACCTTCCCAAGGTTTTCTTAGAAAGATTTACGTGGTCTTTCCCAATCCCCACACATACAGATCGAGTTAAGATTGATTTGACACCTGGAATCGCACCTACTACTAGAGCACTTTATAGATTAGCTCCAAATGAACTAACATAATTAGCAACGTAACTGTTGGAGTTGTTGGATAAAGGATTCATCGGTCGAGCTCATTGCCATGGTTATTGATTACCGTGAGCTGTTGGATAAAGGATTCAACGTAACTAGAGCACTTTGTTAAGAAAAAGGATGGAACTTTTGTGTATGGTTATTGATTACCTTGCTCTTATCAATGTGACAATTAAAAACCATAATCCACTCCCCATAATGACGATCTGTTCTATTAGTTTTAAGGGCTGAGTTTTTATTCCAAGATAGATCGGAGGTCAGGATACATCAATAGAGAGTCCACGAGGAGGATATATTCAAGACAATATTTAGAACTTGGTGTAGACACTATGAGCTTTTGGTTGTACCATTAGGTTGATCTATCACACCCTCAAAATCCACGTGCAGGGTTTAACCGCGACAGGATCCAAGTCATTAGTTACTCAGAACGACACTATATGTAACATTAAAACATTTTAGAGTTTAAAAATTTAAAACTATGCGAAAGCGTTTTGTAAATAAATCAAACCCATGGTACTCAAACTGTAACATTCGCAAAACACGCGCCAAACCATTGTTTATAGGAAATAAATTCAAAACCAAATGTTAAGTCAAATATTATTGTTTGAGATGCATGCTGGACTCGTGAAGTGCTCCTACTGGCAACCGAAGCTAATGACCTGAGAATAGCACACTAAAAGAGTCAACACAATGGTTGGTGAGTTCAAGCGTTTGCGTTTAACATAATCAGTGATAGTCATAAAACATAGAAATCATGCATTGAAATATATAGCTAGTCTATATTCATAAGTAATAACCATAGTGATTTCGCGATCGAAGCTGACTGTGTTTGTCTGTTTGCCTCCCGCCCACGACATACCAGGTCGTGACGCTGTTAGTTTTTTAGGACAATATTGCACCCGCTTGACCTCCAGTCATACGGGTGGGGCTTGTCAGACCTAGTAGTACTACCCAAGATTTCCTGCTAGATTCCTTAATTAACGATCCGAAAGTGTGAGGTCTTTCAATGGTATACAACACTATGTTTGTAAGGGCCCTGTCCCCGGGACACTCACAGTTGGACAATCATCACACATACTATTTCAAAATCACATAAATTCTATTTAACATTTGCAGCGGAAAATTTTAACGAAACCATTTTATATATTAATAATTACTGTTTACAACATCCTTACATTACAAATCATCTTTTGGTTTCGTCATTACACAAAACATCATTGTTACACAAAATGGATGCCAGTCAAAATCTTTGCCAAGTAGCTTCACCCTATGCCATCCTCAGCAACCATTACCTGCCAACTGAAAATGCATAAAAGTCAGCGTTGCTGAGTGAGTTCTAGTTTTATGAAAATATATTACCTTTCATTCGTTAAAACCTTTTTATACTTTCGCATGTGATCACACATCATACATACACATAGATAATAGCATTATTATCTTCCGTCATCGTTCTTTTCGTACTTATCGCACTTTTCGTACATTTCGCACGTTACATTATCTTTCACTTCTATCTAGGTCCTGTCGTATACTAAATTCCCCTCTTGGGCACGAAGCCAACTAATCTAGGGTTTAGCGACAAGGACCCCGTTTCGCACGTATGGAACAGTCACCAAGACTGATCCCCTGTGTGTGAATCCCTCATGGGGCAGCTAAGATCGCACGCTGTATGACACACAGTTGAGCTGACAACTCTCAAAGAGTTGTGAATGTCCTTACATTTTGCTTGCAAGACTTTCATTCGTTCATTCATTATGTTCCACTTTTATTATCTTAGATCTTTCGCTTCATTAAGATAGTACTTTACATCCATTAACATAATGACACCAGGTAAGGCCACTGAGAAATACATAATAGGAACATAAAGAAAACATGCCAAAAACATGCATAACATCATCATATAATCATCACATACCAACCCCGGGAACATCCCAAGTCATAGCCTAAAAGTCCTTCTTTCCCTGAAAATTTCAGAAAATTTTCTAAGTCTTGGGCGCATGAGCACTATGCTGGCGCTCGGCCACTATGCAGGCACATGAATACTTAGGCGCATGGGCGACACAGGCGCACGAGCCTTACTTAGGCGCATGGGCAGATTCCTGGGCGCATGGTTACTATGCAGGCGCATGAGCCTGACTTAGGCGCATGGGCACTTGGGCGTTTGGGCAGACTTAGACGCATGGGAATACTTAGGCGTCTGGGCAATATTCTAGGAGCATGGGCACTATTTGTGCGTATGGGCCTTGGGCGTTTGTGCACTGTTTGGGCGCACGATCTCAGGCGCATGGGCACTTAGGCGCATGGCCAAATACTTTTCTAACTACCATCATTTTCAGACCTCAAATCATTAATCGAACCTGTTCTAGCCTAGTTTCTAACATACTAAGCATCTAACAAGCATAAAATCATGAACATACTCATAAATTTCCCAAACATACACCCTCCCAACAGGGCACATACACATGCATACGGGTACACACACCCAAATTTCATAAAATCGCTTAAGCATGCATTTGTAGCCCCAAAATCTGTTAAAATATGTAAAGCCGGGGATCTAGAACTCACCTCTTGCAACTTTCGAGTAAGACTTCCTTCAAAACCGAATGCTTATGAGCTCGAACACCTAAAAACACCAAAAACACACAACCGAGCACACACAAACACATAAGCACATACCCAAAGGCTGAAAATCAGCCAAGAACACCCCAAAATCCGAAAACTAACCTGAATTTCGACTTCTTCTTCTTCCTCTCTCTAAAACCGAAGAGAATTTTGCTCTTTCTCTCTCTAGAAAATCGACAGGAAGATGATGTGCAATAGGAGTGGGTGGCCATGCCACCTTTTTGAACAAATTAATAATAAAGTTTGTCCATTGTACATCTTTAACCCCTCAACTTGGGTTATTTTGCTTTTCTTTTCTTTTCTTCACTTTTCTCTTCTTTTAAAATTTCAAGGTGTTACAATGTTAAACTATGCACATTTCATAATAGTAAAGCGTTTGTAAACAAGTATGCTATCTCCCCCAAGAGAGAGTGTTTAAAAGTGGGGCATGAACTCACCTGATGCGCAAATCAACAATAGGTGCAACGCTAGCGATGAGAGGAAAGACAACTTGTCACAGGTTACCTAAAACATGTGAGTACATAAGTACGTGCAACCAAAGAAACATAACAACCCTAAGTGCTCAACGACACATTAACCCTAGGTTTTTGAAACCAAAATGACACATTTGACCTAGCAATTCATACATTGAATCTAATCATGCACTACATGCCATGTGAAGCCACTCACGACTTCACATCCTAAACCCTGCCAATCCTACTAAGTAGGGGCCTCAGATTCACACACGTGTATGACGATCATTATCACATTAACCAACACAATTCACACCAGTTAACATACATCACAATGATCTATTACAATCCCATACATGATTCATAATTCTCTACCCTAAACCAATATCACACCATATCCTATGGATCCTAGATTTCTCAAGCAATTCATCCAACATTCACATGATCCAATTTACACAATCCAACACCTTAGAAGTCATCAATAAACATTCTAGCATGATCCTAGTATCATGAACATGCCCAATTAAGAAAATCCAATGATTCATATCAATAAAGTTTCCCTTTTGGGAAAGTAACACCCAAAATCCATCTAACACCCAATTCATTATTGAATTCATCAAATATATACTTAATCAAGTCCATAAAAATTATCTAACACATACTAATCATCAATCCATGAATTTCCATGAAGAAAAGTTTCCTCTTTAGGCAATATATGAACAATATGATCAAACCATGGAATTCTTGCATAGTCAACATAACCCAACATTCATACAACCTAACTAACAACATATCATCATCAAACAATCATCAATTTCACCTTTTCTTCATCAATTTCAAATTAGGGTTCATCAAGAACTAAAATCATGAAAAACTTGATAAATGCTTACCTTTAGGTGTGTTTAGATGGTGATTAACACTTGAAATCAACTTGTAATACTTGAATCCTATCAAAATCGATAGCTTGGTGCTTGTTCTTGATCAAAATCGCAAGGAATGGGGTGTTTGGAGAGGGTTACAGCCGCAAAGGGGAATGGGGGGCTAGGGTTTGGGTTTTATTCAACTTAACTTAATTAGATTTACCCTTTAAACCCTCTTTAATCACCTTTTGTAAAAAATAATCTTTTTAACACATTTTAACAATCTTTAACTACAAGAATATAAACATTATCAATCAATAATAGTAATCATATATATTTTCAACTATCAACAAAACACATGAAATCATTGTTACACGTTGTCACGTAATCAAGTAAAATTCACAAATAATAACTTAAAATACATGAATCACATAACCACAACTAATAATCAACATTATTAATTATATTATCATCTGTTTATCATGGATCATTGTTATTAAGTCACCAACGTTCAAAGACTACTAGTGTGTGCTCACGACACATGTATGCAAGACCTAATGAAACTAACGGAGTTTGGTAACGGAAAATTACCGGATGTCACATTATCCCCATGTTGAAAGAATTTTCGTCCCGAAAATTATGTTACATGGTTGAGTTACATCACTGGCTTATTGCATTGGCATAACGAAATTGAGTGAGCTGTCACATCATCCCCATGTTGAAAGAAATTTCGTCCCGAAATTTAATCTGTACCTTTGCTGGCTATCGTTGTCGTTTCGAACAAATGAGGATACTTAAGCTTCATCTGATCCTCATGTTCCCACGTGAATTCCGGTCCATGTCTTAGTTCCAACGAACTTTGACTATAGGTATCTTGCTTTGCTTAAAAGTTTTAACTTCACGATCCATTACCTCAACCGGCTCCTCAACAAAGCGTAATTGTTCATCTACTTGCACTTCTTCGAGTGGTACAATCAAAGTATCATTAGATAAACACTTTTTTAGGTTTGAGACATGAAACAAGTTGTGAACGCCACTCAACGAATCAGGTAGATCTAATCGATACGCCACTCGACCAATTCTTTCCAGAATCTCAAATGGTCCAACGTATCTCAGGTTAAGTTTGCCCCTTTTGCCAAAACGAATCACGCCTTTCCATGGTGAGACTTTCAGCAAAACTTTGTCACCGACCTGACACTCCAAAGGTTTCCTTCGTTTGTCCGCATAGCTCTTTTGTCGGTCTCGCACTGCAGCCATACGGCTTGGTATCAGCATGATCTTTTCAGTAGTTTCATGCACCAACTTAGGGCCAGTCAACTGACTATCACCAATTTCTACCCAACAAACTGGTGATCTACACTTTCGCCCATACAATGCCTCAAATGGTGCTGCCTGAATACTGGTGTGATAGCTGTTGTTGTAAGAAAATTCTACCAATGGCAGATGAACTTCCCAATTGTTCCCGAAGTCAATCACACAAGCTCGCAACATGTCTTCCAATGTTTGAATAGTACACTCGCTCTGCCCATCGTTCTGAGGATGATAGGCAGTGCTCATATCAAGGCGCGTACCCAAGATTTCTGTAACGACTGCTAGAAATGAGATGTAAACCGTGCATCACGATCAGAGATAATCGAGATTGGTACACCATGTCTCGAAACTACCTCCTTGAGATAAATTCGGGTTAACTTATCCATTTTATCCGTTTCTTTGATCTCCAAGAAGTGAGAGGATTTAGTTAGTCGATCCACGATCACCCATATCGTGTCACAACCACTCGGAGTCTTGGGTAACTTAGTGATGAAATCTATGGAAATCTGCTCCCATTTCCACAAAGGTATCTCAGGTTGTTGCAGTAACCCAGATGGCTTCTGATACTCAACTTTAACCTTAGAGAAGGTTAAACACTTGCTCACGTAAGTAGCAACGTCTGCCTTCATATTTGGCCACCAATAATATGCCTTCAGATCATGATACATTTTATCAGAACCAGGGTGTATAGAATACTTAGACTTATGTACTTCACTCATAACCAAGTCTCTTAGGTTTCCATACAAAGGTACCCAAAGTCTGCCCATGAAGTAATGAATTCCATCGGCCTTTACTTCAAACTGCTTGTCCATTCCATGTAAGGATTTGGACCCAACATTTTCCGCTTTCAAAGCTTCTGTTTGGGCTTACCTGATTTGTTCAGGTAATTGAGTGCTAATCGTAAGTTGCAAAGCCCTCATTCGCCGGGTTTTAGCAGTTTCCTTTCTGCTCAAAGCATCAACGTCTACATTTGCCTTTCCTAGGTGATATTTGATAGCACAATCATAATTGTTCAACAATTCCACCCAGCGTCGCTGCCTCATGTTCAGCTCTTTTTGTTCAAAGATATGCTGAAGACTCTTGTGATCAGTGTAAATGGTGCATCTGGTATCGTACAAGTAATGTATCCAGATCTTTAAGGCAAAGACTACTACACCTAGTTCCAAATCATGAGTAGTGTAGTTCTTTTCGTGCATTTTCAGTTGTCATGAAGCATAAGCTATTACCTTGTCACGTTACATCAGAACACATCCAAGTCCTAGGATGGAAGCATCATAGTAAACCACGAAGTCATCACTTCCCTCTGGTAATGCTAGTATCGGTGCGCTACAAAGTTTCTGTTTCAACAACTGAAAAGCGGCTTCTTGACTCTAGCCCCATTTATACGTCGTACATTTATGAGTCAAGGCAGTAAGAGGTTGGGCGATCTTAGAGAATCCCTCAATGAAACACCGATAATATCCTGCTAGACCAAGAAATTGTCGTATCTCACTAGGTGTCTTCGGAATCGACCAATTCTTTATTGCCTCAATCTTTAAAGGGTCCACATGAATCCCCTTTTCATTAACAATGTGACCCAAGAATTGCACTTCGCGTATCCAGAAATCACACTTGGAAAACTTAGCGCACAACTGTTCCTTCTTAAGCAATTCCAAGATTAGGCGTAGGTGCTCCTCCTTGGTCTTAGAATAGATCAATATGTCATCGATAAACACAATGACAAACTGATCGAGATAGGGTTTGCACACACGATTCATAAGGTCCATGAATACTGCTGGTGTATTAGTCAACCCAAATGGCATGACCAAGAATTCATAATGACCATAACGTGTACGAAATGCGGTCTTCAAGATGTCTTCCTCTCGAACCCTCAGTTGATGATATCCAGATCTTAGATCAATCTTGGAATAATAGCTTGACCCTTGAAGCTGATCAAACAAATCATCTATATGAGGCAAGGGATATCGGTTCTTAATCGTAACTTTGTTTAACTCCCTGTAATCGATGCACATTCTAAAGGTGCCATCCTTTTTCTTGACAAAGAGAACAGGGGCTCCCCACGGTGATGAACTTGGTCGAATAAACCCTTTATCCAACAGTTCCTGAAGCTGTACTGATAGCTCCTACAGTTCGTTTGGAGCTAACCGATAAGGTGCTCTTACAATTGGTACTGCACGGGGAGTCAACTCGATCTGCAACTTGACTTGATGATGAGGTAGTAGTCCAGGCAGATCCTCTGGAAACACCTCTGGAAAGTCGCGAACCACCGGAATATTCTCTATTTTCTTCTCTTCGTGCTGTTTATCGGTCACAAGGGCTAATATGGCTAAGCGACCCTTGCGTACCCACTTCTATGCTTTCATAAATGATATGATGCCTATCACAGCATCACTCTTCTCGCCTTTAACCGAGAGAATCTCTCTCTCCTTCAGAGGAATGCGAACGACCTTCTCATGGCATATGACTTCCACATGCTTCTCAGACAGCCAATCCATACCCACGACCACGTCATAACTCCCAAGTGTAACAGGCATGAGATCGATATCAAAGGTATGATGAGCGAGTTCTATCTTGCAACCCTTAAGGATATGCGTAATAGAGATTTGCTTACCATCAGCTAATTCTACGGTGTATCTAGACTCCAACGTAGAATACATTTCACTTAACTGGTTACTAAACTTAGTAGAGATAAAACTCCTATCGGCTCCAGTGTCAAATAATACAGAAGCAAAACGACCATTAACAAAGAATTTACCAGTAACAGTAGTAAGGTCGTTTAGAGCCTCACTTGAACCCATGACAAAGGCTCTCCCTTTAGCTCCTCCATTATTGCCACCATTGTTGTCACCGTTGCCACCATTGTTGTTGTTATTGTTGTTGTTGTTATTTCCACCATTTCCATTTTCATTTCCATTCTTCCTCAGTTGAGGACAATTTCGCTTGTAGTGTCCTTCTTTTCCATACTCAAAGCAGCCTTTTGGTGTTTCTTGGGACTGTTGAGGCTTCCTCACCAACTCACCATGACAATCCTTCGCCGCGTGTCCAGTTTTCCCACAACGCTGGCATCGGAAATTGTCACCCCTACCAGAGTGGTGGTAGTTTCATCGATTGCATTTTGGATACCTACCCACCTATTCACCTTGTCCTTGAGATGAAGAAGAATAAGACTGGTTGAAGCTGCGATTGTTGTCGAACTTCCTTTGTTGTTGCTATTGCTGATGCTTCTGGGGCTGATTGTTCAACGATGAGCTCTTGTTGCTAGAGCTGTCCCACTTACTCTTGTTGTTGGGCACGCTTGCCACAGCGTCCCGTATGGGTAGTTTGCCTTGTTGCACAGCCTAATTCGTCAGCTTGTGAGCTAACCGGATAGCCTGCTGAATGGTAGTGGGGTTTGATGCAGTCACCCTGCTCTGTATTTCTGGCACAAGACCACGCAAATAGAGCTCAATTCGTTTGATGGGCGGGTTAATCATTCCAGGGCATAGAGTTGCCAACTCATGAGACCTTGTGGTGTAGGCCTTAATCTCGGATCCCTCCATCTTTAGCTGCCAGAACTCAGCCTCCAACTTCTGGACTTCATCACGAGGGCAATACTCCTCCATCATCATAGCTTTGAATTCCTCCCACGGCAGTGCATTAGCCATGGCTTGACCCAGCATTTGCACTTGGGCATTCCACCACGAAAGTGCCGCACCCTCAAGGGTTCCCGTGGGGTATTTGACCTGGTCCACCGCAGGACAATTGCATTTGGCGAAGACTAACTCAGTCTTCTCGAACCATCTAACCCGGCCCTCTGGCTCTTACTCGGGTTCCTCTTCAGGTTCTTCCTCGGGTTCGGCGACAATGTGCATCACAGCAAACTGGGCTTCTAGATCACTGAGTCTTACCCCATAGTTGTGGATTGTGTTATCCCTAGCATCCGAACGATGAACACCCTGAGCCACCCTATTAGCTAAGGAACACTGATAGTTATAGCACTCGGATTGCAACTCCTTCAACTCCACAACCATCATCTTAGTCTCACGCAACTCACATTGTAAAGGGCCAACCGTCTCATTCATCTCATTAGTACGTCGTTTCTCTATATCTAGAGCAGCAACTAAAGCCGCAATCACCTGCTCACTGGAACATCGTATCGTAGGAAGAGTAGGTGTCGAGATCTTAGAAGTAGACCTAGTCCTCAGTCTAGTAGTTGAAAGTTCAGGAACACGTTCCCTATGAAGCATATGGTTAACATAAGTAGGATAGTAACTCCAATCCCGTGGAGCATCGCGTCCAGGTAGTGCAAATGGTTGATCCCAGTCCATCTCCTTGGTAGGATAAGGAAGTCGAGGCCACTCAGATACAGGAGGATGAGTAGGGGAATCAGATCGCGCAGGCATTTTACTTAAAGCCCGTGAAAATGATGCCATGCTGCAATGCACGTGATGCGCATGCCAATGAGTATAAAGTAAGAGGATAAGCAACGAGTAACTAACTAACTACGTGCGGTTATAGACTAGAGTGTATGCAACCTAGTTCCCTATAACCAATGGCTCTGATACCAATCTGTCACACCCTCAAATTCCACGTGCGGGGTTTAACCGCGAGGCGTGTGAGCAAAACAGGATCCAAGTCATTAGTTACTCAGAATAACACTATATGTAACATTAAAACATTTCAGAGTTTAAAAATTTAAAACTGTGCGGAAGCATTTTGTAAATAAATCAAACCCAAGGTACTCAAAGTGTAACATTGGTAAAACACGCGCCAAACCATTGTTTATAGGAAATAAATTCAAAACCAAATGTTAAGTCAAATATGCTTGTTTGAGATGCATGCTGGACTCGTGAAGTGCTCCTACTAGCAACCGTAGCTAATGACCTGAGAATAGCGTACTAAAAGAGTCAACACAATGGTTGGTGAGTTCAAGAGTTTGCGTTTAACATAATCAGTGATAGCCATAAAACATAGAAATCAGGCATTGAAATAGATAGCTAGTCTATATTCATGAGTAATAACCATAGTGGTTTCGCGATCGAAGCTGACTGTGTTTGTCTGTTTGCCTCCCGCCACGACATACCAGGTCGTGACGCTATTAGTTGTTTAGGACAATATTGCACCCGCTTGACCTCCAGTCATACGGTTGGGGCTTGTTAGACCCAGTAGTACTGCCCAAGATTTCCCGCTAGATTCCTTAATTAACGATCCGAAAGTGTGAGGTCTTTCAATGGTATACAACACTATGTTAAACTATGCAAATTTCATAATAGTACAGCATTTGTAAACAAGTATGCTATCTCCCCCAAGAGAGAGTGTTTAAAAGTGGGGCATGAACTCACCTGATGCGCAAATCAACAATAGGTGCAACGCTAGCGATGAGAGGAAAGACAACCCGTCATAGTTTACCTAGAACATATGAGTACATAAGTACGTGCAACCAAAGAAACATAACAACCCTAAGTGCTCAACGACACATTAACCCTAGGGTTTTGAAACCAAAATGACACATTTGACCTAGTCGACCCGTTTGACCCGTTGGTGACTTGTTAATTAAATTCTTGTTTGATCAAGATTAGCAACTCATCCCACATTATTACCATGTAAGCTTTTCACGTATATCACACCATCAACCTTAAACTCTATCATAATCATCATACCAACATAGATCATCATATAGCATATTTCATCATACAACACTTGCAAATCTAAACCCAACATCATGCTCAACACAAACATAATTACATCACAACTAGCAATTCATACATTGAATCTAATCATGCACTACATGCCATGTGAAGCCACTCAAGACTTCACATCTTAAACCCTGCCACATGTAGGGGCCTCAGATTCGCACGCGTGTATGATGATCATTATCACATTAACCAACACAATTCACACCAATTAACATACATGACATTGATCTATTACAATCCCATACATGATTCATAATTCTCTACCCTAAACCAACATCACACCATATCCTATGGATCCTAGATTTCTCAAGCAATTCATCCAACATTTACATGATCCAATTTACACAATCCAACACCTTAGAAGTCATCAATAAACATTCTAGCATGATCCTAGTATCATGAACATGCCCAATTCACAAAATCCAATGATTCATATCAATAAAGTTTCCCTTTTAGGAAAGTAACACCCAAAATCCATCTAACACCCAATTCATTCATTAATTCATCAAATATATACTTAATCAAGTCCATAACAATCATCTAACACATACTAATCATCAATCCATGAATTTCCATAAAGAAAAGTTTCCTCTTTAGGCAATGTATGAACAATATGATCAAACCATTGAATTCTTGCATAATCAACATAACCCAACATTCATACAACCTAACTAACAACATATCATCATCATCAAACAATCATCAATTTCAACTTTTCTTCATCAATTTCGAATTAGGCTTCATCAAGAACTAAAATCATGAAAAACTTGATAAATGCTTACCTTTAGGTGTGTTTAGATGGTGATTAACACTTGAAATCAACTTGTAATACTTGAATCCTATCAAAATCGATTGCTTGGTGCTTGTTCTTGATCAAAATCGCAAGGAAAGGGGTGTTTGGAGATGGTTACGGCCACAAAGGGGAATGGGGGGCTAGGGTTTGGGTTTTATTCAACTTAACTTAATTAGATTTACCCTTTAAACCCTCTTTAATCACCTTTTGTAAAAATTAATCTTTTTAACACATTTTAACAATCTTTAACTACAAGAATATAAACATTATCAATCAATAATAGTAATCATATATATTTTCAACTATCAACAAAACACATGAAATCATTGTTACACGTTGTCACGTTATCAAGTAAAATTCACAAATAATAACTTAAAATACATGAATCACATAACCACAACTAATAATCAATATTATTAATTAGATTATCATCTGTTTATCATGGATCATTGTTATTAAGTCACCAACGTTCAATGACAACTAGTGTGTGCTCACGACACGTGTATGCAAGACCTAACAGAACTAACAGAGTTTGGCAACGAAAAATTACCGGATGTCTCATGATCAATGCACCAGCAGTTTTTATGGATCCAAGAACTGAGTGTGTAAACCCTGTATGGGCAAGTTTATTAGCGTTGTGTCGATGATATTATAGAATATTCTAAGAACAAGGAGGAACATGCAGGACATCTTAGACTGATCTTGAAACTACTAAGACAAGGGCAACTGTATGTCAAGTTTTCAAAGTGCTACTTTTGGATTCGAGAAGTCCAATCTTAAGGTCATGTGGTCAATGAGAGGGGAACATGTTTTGGTGCTTCCATCCAAGGTCTCACTTGTACGTTGGTACAATATGAGAAGGTTATCAAATACGCTTCCTATGAGTTGAAAGTTCATAAGACGAACTACATGACACACAACTCAAAGTTGAGAGACATTGATTTGCACATAAGATATAGAGGTATTACTTGTACGGTACCAAAGGCATCATTACACCGATCACAAGAGCCTTTAGTATATCTTTGAATAGAAGGAGCGGAATATGAGACAACTTTGTTAGGTCAACCGGTTGAACAACCATGACAATGCGATAAAGTACCATCCGGGTAAGGCTAATGTGGTAACCGATGCCCTAAGTCAAAAGTAAACACCTAAACCAAAGCGAGTACAAGCATTAAGTTTTACCATTCATGCTAGAGTACCTAATCAAATCCGTAATGCTAAAATTGACGATTTGAAGTTTGAGAATCTGAAGGTAGAGTCCATGCGATACATAGAAAAGCAATTAGTGACAAAATCTGAAGGAATTCGTTATTATATGGACCGAATATGGATTTTTCTGTATGTGAATTTATGAGAGCTTGTAATGGATGAAACTCATATGACTTGATATCCCATTCATCGAGGTTCAGGTAAAATGTAACGTGATTTGAAAGTTGTTTATCGATGGTATAATGTGAAAGGAGATATTGTGATGCATGTAAGCAAGTGTTTAAATTTTTCTAAAGTTAAGTTGTAATATTAAAGACCGTCTGGTTTAGTCCAACGGCCATGAATTCTATAATGGAAGTGGGAGTAGATCTCAATGGATTTCATTGTAAATTTACCTCAAACTCTCAGCGGATGCATACCATTTGAGTAATAGTAGCAAAATCCGCACATTTCCTGTATATTAGAGAGACTGATTGAATTAAGAAGTTACCTTAGACTTATCTAAGAGAAAAAGTCTCTCTGCACAAGGTGCTGATTTTTCATCATCTCCGATCGTGACACTCGATTCATTCCTTATTTTTTGAGGGCATTGCAAAGGTCATTGGGAACATAGTTGGATAGGAGCACACCATATCATCCGGAAACTGATAGTTAGAATGAGCATACGACTTAGACTCTAGAAGACATGCTACGAGCATGTGTTATTGATTTAGGTAGTAGTTTGGAAACCAACCCACCCTTGATTAAGGTTTCCTAAGATAACAGTTACCACCCGACGATCAAGGCAGCGTCGTTTCAAGCACTCTATGAAAATAAGGCTGATCACCTGTTAGGCAAAAGTGGAAAGAAAAGTGGAAAGAAAGTCAACTTATTGGTCCTGAGCTTGTGCATGAGATGACAAAAAAGATTATACAAATTCATAACCATAGGGAAGCAACATGTGACTTACAAAAGATTTACCCGGACAAACACCAAAAACCATTAGAATACCAAATCGACAACAAGGTACTTCTAAATGTGTTACATGGAAAGTGTCACACCCTCAAAATCCACGTGCGGGGTTTAACCGCGAGGCGTGTGAAGAAAGCAGGATCCAAGTCGTTAGTTACTCAGAACGACTCTATATTAACATTTAAAACAAACCAAGAGTTTAAACCTTCAAATATAGCGGAAGCGTTTAGTAAACATTTCAAGCCCAAAGTATTAAAATGTAAAATGCGCAAAACACGCGCCCAAACTAATGAATGTAAAAATGTAATAAACCAAATGTTAAAAATGATTGTTCAAAGTATGCTTGACACGTGAGTGCTCCTAAGGGCAGCTAATAGTAACGACCTGAAAAAAGCATACTAAAAGTGTCAACACGATAGTTGGTGAGTTCAAGAGTTTGTAAGTTATCATAAGCAATAGCGTTTGTAAAATATAAACAAGTGTGTTGAAATAGATAGCTAGTCTAATTTCATTAGTAATAACCATAGTGATTTCGCGATCGAAGCTGACTTGTTTGTTTGTTTGTCTTCCGTCATGACATACCAGTTCGTGACGCTATTAATCGTTTAGGACAATATTGCACCCGCTTGACCTCCAGTTGCACGGGTGGGGCTTGTCAGAACCAGTAATACTACCCAAGGTTTCCCGCTAGATTCCTTAATTAACGAACCGAAAGTGTAAGGGCTATCAATGGTATAGCGCACTATGTCATAGTAAACACATGTTATAATAGTAAAGCATTTTAAAATAAAGTATGCTTTCTTCCCCAAAAAGAGAGTAAATAAAAGTGGGGCATTGAACTCACCTAGTGATCAACGAACAAAAATAGAAAAGCTAACTGTGAGTGGAAAAACAACCCGTCAAAGCTTACCTAGAACACGTGAGTACATAAGTACATGTGTCCAAAAACTAAACAATCCTAAGTGCTCAATAAACACGTTGACCCAAGAGTTTTAGAGAACAAAGACTCAATTGACCTAGTTGACCTGTTTGACCCATTGGAGACATATTCATTAAATTCATGCTTGACCAAGTATAGCAACTCATTACACATTATTATCATACAAGTTATCCACGTATGCCACATTATAAATCTTAAGTTCTTTCAAGATCATCATATCAACATTGACTATCATACAACACATGCGAACCTTAACTAATTATCATGCGCAACATAAATATCATTACATCACAAGAAACAAGTCATACATTCAGTTTAATCACGCATAAGTAGGGGCCACAGATTCGAACGCGTGTATGATTATCATTATCACATAACTCAATATGGTTCATACCAATTAGCATACCTGACCATGATCTACTATACTCCTAATCCTGATTCCATAACCTTTTAATATAAACTCAACACTATGCATTATTTCATAAAACCTAGATCCCAAGTAATCCACCAAGTATCCATACGACCCAATTAACGCATTCTAAGGCAATAGACATCATCAACAAGCATTCTAGCATGATCCTAACATCATAAACATGCCCAATTCACAATATCCAATGATTCACATCAATAAAGTTTCCCTTTCTAGAAAGTAACACCCAAAAATCTATCATCCAATTCATTCATAAATTCATCAAATTTATACCTAATATAGTTCATAGCAATCTAGACATGATAAAAATCAACAATTTATCACAATTCCCAAATCTCATGTACAAAAGTTACTACTTATAGTAAGGTATGAACAACATATCAATTCCATGAATTTCTTGCATAATCCACGTCAACTAGCATCAATGCAATACAACTAACATCACAACATCATCCAATATCAACAATTTTGATTTTAACCATGTTAATTGAACTAGGGTTGTTCTTGAATAAAAAATTATAAAAACTAAACAAAATGTTACCTTTAATCATGTAATGATCAAGAATTATACTTGCTAACACGTTGGATTGCTCAAACTAAGCCATAATCGATGTTCTTGAAGGCTTGAAGATCAAAATCACAAGGAATGGGGTGTGGGGAGGGGGTCGGCCGTGCAAGGGAGTTATGGTAGGGGGGGGGGGCTAGGGTTTGAGTTTTGTTAATATTACCTTTTGTAACAATTACCAAATAAACCCTCCTCGTTTAAATTTTATAAAAGTTAATCTTTTTAACAGCTTTTAATAAGTTTTAACTAGAAAACATGGATTATTATTAATCAACAATAATAATCATACATTCCAATTAGCAACAATTCACACAAATCATATTTCACAAGTCGTCACGTTGTAAAGCGAAAATAAATATTTAAAATTCATGAATCACATAACCACATCTTAATAATCAAAGTTATTAATTAGGTTATTGTTTGTTAACCGAAGTTAATTATTATTAAGTCACCAACATTCAACGACAACTAGTGTGTGCTCACAACACGTGTATGCAAGACCCAACGAAACTAATGGAGTTTTGGTAATGAAAAGTTACCGGATGTCACATTATCCCCATGTTGAAAGAATTTTCATCCCGAAAATAGCATTACATGGTTGTGTTACATCACTTGTCAACTGCATAGGCACAAGAAATCAAGTGAGTTGTCACATCATCACCGTGTTGAAAGAAATTTAGTCCCGAAATTAAATCATTACCTTAAACCGGCTGTCGTCGTTGTTTCGGACAAATGAGGATACTTAAGCTTCATTTCACATTCCCACGAGAATTTCAGTCACGTCTTGAGTTCCAACGAACTTTAACTGTGGGTATCTTGCTTAGCTAAGGTGTCTTGATTTCATGATCCATCATCTTAACTGGTTCTTTAATAAATCATAGTTGCTCATCTTTTACTTGCTAATCAAACATGATTATTGTAATTCTGGAATGGTTATGATTTTGGACCATTGCTAAGACATAGTTAAGGATTTTGGTTTGTAATGTTGTTAAGTGTTTGAATTATATTTGCTTGAGGGCAAGCAAAGGTTAAGTGTGGGATTGTGATGTGAGGGAGCTAGAACAGCATTATAAATGTTTAAACGTCAATTATTACATATTATTATTCGTTCATATGCATGTAATTAAGTTGAATAGGTTGACTATGCATTGGAAGTAATTTTGTAGGTAAAACAAGCAAGTTGGAAGCTCACATCGTGAAACTATGCATTGGAAGGGTCAAGAAATAAGGATTCAAAGTGCAGCAGAAAAGCCTCTACCGTAGCCTGCTGTAGCCACCGTAGGCTACGCCAGCAGCTTAAAAAAATCAGTAGAATGACGCCCAGGAGTTATTAGGCCATAAAATCACCATTCAAACTCTCTTAAACAACATCCAATCATCTGGAATGCAAATCAACAACGATTTTGAAAATCATTCAAGAACAAAGAGTGGCTAATTTTCTCGTGATCGACTTCGGGTATCAGGTTTTGTGTGATTAGGTTTTTGTTTATGTTTAACTTTGTTGGGATTAAACTTTAGAACCCATTAAGTTCTTTTATAAGTTTAACTTGTGTTTTGATTATTTAAGCAATGATTTTGGTTAACCTTTATTAAATGTCATTTAATTTTTAGGGAATTACATGATTGCAAGTTTTGGTTTCTAATTGAATTGGCATTGTGTATTAAGACCTATTAAGTCTTGATTATTGATACCACTTAATCATTACACGTTTAGAATCCCTATTAAGGATTTTCCATCAAGTTGAATTAAAGGATTACCGAAAACCAAACCTAGATCCGAAGTTGGTTGCTTTTTCTTATAATTGTTTTCTTAATCGGGTTAGAATCTTTCTAATTTGTTTTCTTAGTTGATTTGATAATCATTCTAAAAATCCAATTTTTACAGTCAAGAGGCACTAGTTTTAAGTAATTTAGTAATTCGGTTATTTGTTTTCATATAAATCGATTCGCAATACACCGACCACTAATTTCACGAGGATCGAAAAGGGAGAACTTTTGAGGTTCGCCCATAATACCTCACTATTCTTCCACCATTTAGAGGATCTGCATATGAGGAACCATATGTGCACTTAGCGGAGTTTGATGCCATTTGTAGCACAATTGGAGGTAATCATTTGACTCAAGATGAGGTTAGACTGAGACTTTTCCAATTCAACTTGAAAGATAGAGCGAAGCAGTGGTTCCTCACTTTACCTAACAATAGTATTCATACTTGGCAAGAGATGCAAAGGGTTTTCCTTGAAGAATACTACTCCATGGGAAAGACAAGTGATGCAAAAGAGGCCATTTGATCTTTTCAACAACAAGTGGGTGGGCAATTTCATAAGGCATTTACAAGATTCAAGGAGTTGATCTGCATGTGTCCTCATCATGGTATTGATAGTTGGGAATTGATTAAGGCATTTTCGGGTGGATTAACACCGGAGGAAAGGAAATACTTGTATTCTACTAGTAATGGAACATTCTTATCTAATCATGAAGATATGGATCGGGAATCCCTAGAAAGAATGTGCAAGAATTCCAAAGCTCAAGCTTCGGCTAGTAGACGGTCAAAGCCCGCTCCAACAAGGTCAACTACTACTGATTATGAGGCTAAAGAAAGAACTGCATTTTCGAGAAGAAAATTGGCCAAGTTAGGACATGCAAGTGTAGAGTGTCCGTTGCTTTTAGGTCAACATGAAGAATTGAATCAAGTATATGAAGAGAGGAAACAATTTGATATGAACTCCAATATTTATCACCCTGGTTTGAGGAATCATCCACTGTTTCAGTATAGAAATGCTTCAAACCAGATGAACCCTGATTTTCAAGGTAATAATCAAGGTGCTCAAACATATCATAACCGAGCACAAGGGAATTATAATCAAAGCGGTTATCAAAGAACTTCGTATGCTCAAGGAAATAATCAAGGAAGTTACAACCATGGGGGCCAACAAGAAAGCTCATCACGAAGTTATCAATCTAATTCTCAAACTGGAGTAACCGGTGGTGAAGAATCTACAAATGCAAAGTTGGATGCTTTGATGAATATGATGAAGGAAAACATGCAACAGAACAAGAGGGAGAATGAAATAAGAGTCAAATTGATCTGAACTCAACTTGACGATAAGGTGGTAGTCTAGGCAGATCCTTTGGAAACACCTTGGGAAAATCACAAACTACTAGAATAACCTCTATCTTCTTTTCCTCTTGCTGCTTCTTTATCACAAGGGCTAATATGGCTAAGTGACCCTTGCGTAGCCACTTCTGCGCTTTCGTAAATGATATGATGCCTATCACTGCGCCACTCCTCTCTCCTTTAACCGAGAGAATTTCTCCACCCAAGAGAGGAATACGAATAACCTTCTCATGACAAATGACTTCTGTCTACTTCTTGTAAAAAAAAGTAGAAAACCCGACCCCCACCCCTAGTACCCATTTGGTTGTCCCCTTCCACTTTAGTGTTTTCATAACAAATCACACACACACACACAAAGCATAGCATTTTTGATCTTGTTCTTGCATATTGGTGATGATTTCCATCGTTGCTTGCATCAAACACATACTAGGGATCATCATCTAAGCATTTCAAGTAAGTTTTTATGTTTAATTTCATGTTCTTTGATCTTCATGATGAACATGAACCCTAGATGATCCAAACAAATCAAAATTTAAAATTGATTGAAATTGATGATGAACTATGTGTTAGTATTAAAACATAATGATGTTTGTACGAATTGTTTTTGTAAAATTGTGTTGTTTTGATCAAAAACCGAGACTTAATTATAATGAAAACTTTAATTTGGGGCTTTTGTAGAAATTGTATAAATTAGGTGAAATTGGAGTGAATTGATGGTTCTAGCAAGTTAGTTTATGCTATTGGTTGAAAATATATGTTTTGAGCTTTTGATTTTGGCTCGTTTTTAGGTACTTTCTATTAAAGGAAACTTTCTATGTAAGTTGGTTTATAGATATTGATTGATGCATGTTTGATAAGATATGATAATTGTTATATGATGTTTAGGGCATAGGAGTGGATTAGGAATAATCGAATTGTGAAAAACATTTAGTACAATCATGCTTGTATTTATGGAAACTTTTGTGATATGATGTGATGAATGTTGTATATGATGTGTGTATAACATGATATGATAATATGATTGATGTTTTGCAGGACCGGTGAATGTGTTCAATGCAAATCAGTTTCACAATAAGAAGAGAGTTAGAACACTTAACAGATCAAATAGGAAACTAGAACCTTTATAGTGATACTAAGAAACACAAGTAATCAAAGAGAGACAAAAACTTAAGAACAACAAACAGATTGGTTTTCAAGGATCAAGTATATTGCTCTCAATTTCTTTTACAAGTGTTACAAAAGCATAGAAATAAAATACAAGGACCTGAGATACTTTATACTATATCCTACAGCCGGCCATACTTTGAAGGCCAGCTGGAAACGCTAATCTAGACAACAAGATCAATGTAAAGTCAAAAGGCAGATTGCCTTTTGACTAGTGACTATGACATGCCATAGGTCAAATCCTAATGTAATACAAAATGGATAAAGTACATAAAGTAGAAAGTTACAGACTCAAAACCATAATCTACAGCTTCCTAAAGCATAGACCTTTTCACCAACTTGTATAAGTTGGTGAGTCTGCAGAGTGGCAGCGGAAAGTTGGTCAGCTTTTCTGAAAAGTTATTGATCAGAGAAAGCATGTCTTCTCTGTCTTCGGAAGAAATCAGTCTTCTATCTTTGAGGCTTTGGAAGACTTTGTCTTCTAAGCTTCGGAAGACCTCATCTTTGGCTTTGGAAGATTTGGTCTTTGGCTTCGGAAGATTTTACACTTAGTGGAATTTCTTTGAAGTGTGTAAAACTTCCGAAGTAACTTCTACCATGCACAAAGTGCATGCATGCAGGAAACACCTTGACTATTTTGAGTGTATCAGCCTCTTTCAAATACCTTACAAACTCCCTCTAGGCTGATGCTACCAAAATATCTACAGGACATAGTTGGCCTTCCAGATGCTAGAGGCTCTACTTTGAATGGAGTTGATTGAGCAGCCTCTTAGTGCACTTTCTCAGGATGTTATTCCTCATCCTGAGATGTTGAGGAGGAGGCCTTGTACTTCTTTTTCTTCCTTTTGTCCCTTCTGATGGCCATTCTTTTCCTCACTCTATACTTCAACTGAGGGGTGTGGCCTGGAGCACCAGTTTGGCTTTATGTATTCTCCTCAGTTGAGTCCTTATCCATCATTGGTTCAGAAGAAAGGGATTTAGAACCCTGCTGTGGGTCAGAAGATGAAGTTGGCTTGGGTGTAGCTTTAGGTTCAGGTTGTGTTGTCTCTTCAACCTTCACCTAAACTTCAGGTGCAGCTGGACTTGGTGGAGAATGCAAGTCAACTAGCTGACCTTCTTTAATCTTCTGCTTGATCCTCCTGATGTGTCTCATCCATTGTGGATAGAGACATAGGACCAAGTCTCCTTCCAGAAAACCCATACAGCTTCAAGAAGCTCACCATCTTTAGTTTGTCAGCAAACTTCTTTTCTTGTGCTCTGATGGTGGCTCTTGATTTAGCAGCCTCTTCTCTCATTTTTCTCTTAACAGGTTTTCTTTGAGTTTGAGCCTCTTCATCAAGCTATTTAAGGTACTCAAACTCAATATATTCATATGAGAGAGGGTTGAGAGCTGCTGCATGGTAGAGACCTGTGGCACTCAGATAGGCTATCATCTTTTGTCTTTCTTGTTCTCTGCCTATCTGAGTTTCTTCCTCTTCAACTGCCACAGACTCTTTATCAGGACTTTCATGAACTGGAGAGAGGACAGGAGCTTTCTGTTGTTTTTTTCTTCTTCTCTCTTCTTTGATTTTGAGGAGCAGTTCTGCTACTTCAGCCTCCTTCCTCTCTTTATACAGCTCCTTGTCTTCCAATTCATCCAGTTCTGCCAAGGGGAGAGAGATAATTTCATCTATGTTGTAGTTTCTCAGTCCCAGATAGTTCAATCTGCCTGCTCTTAACTTATCATTCTGAGTAGCAGGCCTATGAGCAGCCCTGATTGCAGCTTGCATGAAGCTTGGGACTTTTCCAGATTTCTCTCCCCTGGCCTTCCTCTTCCTCTCTCTCTTCTCCTCCTCAATCTCCTCAGGAGTCATTTTCCTTTTCCCTTTGTAAATTGTTGGCCTATATGACTTAGGGTGGAGAGAGCTTTGGCCTGCTGATGGTTGTGATGAGCTTGGGCTTTGGCCAGAGAGAGGTTGTGATACACCTTCACCTGCAGGTGTGTCACTGAGTGTACTAGGTGCTGAGGGTGAGCCTATTTCAAGGTTTACAGGTTCTACTACTGGGCCTTCAACTGAGGTTTCCCCTTCGAAGCTAATCTTAGGGTCTGCCTCAGTATTTAGTTGACCAACAGTTTTCCCTGCTAGCCTCTGTCTATATAGTTGAGCTCTTTGTCTGAATTCCTTCAGCACCCATTCTTGAATCACCTCAGCTAACCTACCAGCCTGTCTGTTTTGGCTTGGATTGATGAAGGACAGGTTAACCAAGTTCATACCATCATGGAAACTCAGGGTCTGAAAGTTGAAGAGTTCCTGCTGCCCTGAGCTCTTAATAGCAACAATGCCATTCTTGAGTTGTCATACCACCATCCCATTATTGGATTTTCAGCTAGATGGGATGGGGTAGGCATTGACATTGGAATTCCTTTCTTAAATAATTTTTGAAATATGGCCTCCACATCAGTGTGAGCCTGAGGAAGTGGTTGAGTCTGGACAACTGCAAGTGAGGGTGGTGAGTTCTCATTGTCCATACTCATGACAGAACTCCCAGGTTCCGTGGTTGTAGAGACTTTCTCCCCCTTTTTGGTAGCATCACCCACTTGCATAGGTGAGCTGGAGGTCAAGTCTACTACTTTCACAGGTTCTTGTGGACCTGGTTGAGTTTATCTTGATGGTCTCTCAGCTAACTTGCCCTTGAGATCGGTTATCTCAAGTTGCTGGTCATTGACCTTCTTCTGTAAGGTAGTCACTTGAGATTCCAAGTAACTGACCTTGGAGACTAAAGAGGTGCATAATTATTCAAGTTGTTGCACCTTTAGTTTCAAACTCCACTCATCTTCAGGTGAAGAATCATGGGGGGATGAGAGAATTAGACTGATGTCCTCTTCCTCATCACCAGCATAGTATTCTTGGCTGTTGGATTTCTTCTACTCACTGACAGCTTCAGGTGAAGTGTCAATGGGCTGAGTTGCCATGGTTGAGGTTTGAATGATTTAATCATTAGCAATAGTAAGAGCCTCTTCCATATGGACCTCCTGAACTTATTCAGGGAGATCCACCTCAGTTTGGGGTGGATGATGTGGGCTAGACATGGGAGTGGCAGGAGCACTCATCTCTCCTTGAGCAAGGGTGGATAAAAGAGACTCATGGTACTCACTGAATCCCATGTCTTTATCATCATAGAATTCAAGGTTAGGAATTGGTTGGTTGGGATCAAGAGGTTGGGGATGGTAACTGTCCCCTGAAGGTTGTTCACTAGAGTTTTGAGACTCTGAGTGAAAGCTTAAGGCAGTTGGGGTTGTGAGCTCATCAGACTGAGCATGAGGAACCTCAGCACTGATAATATGAGAGATGGGAGTGGTTTGCTCCTCAAAGGAAGTGGGAGCTCCAGTGTCCACTTCCTCTTGCATGGGTGATAGTATAGGGGCCTGCTCAGACTGAATAGCTTGAGCAGGGCTTCATTCGTGTTTTCTTGAGTAGGTGATGGTTATTGTAGGTTGAGATGTTGGTTGAGAGACAACAGGTGTGGGTTCAACACTAGCTGGTGCTGCTAGGTTGTCACCTTGAGCAATGAGCTCTAACATTTCGGGGACAAGGGCTGTTTCTACCCCAGAGAATCCCACAGTTGGTTTTCTCATTATTTTAAAGATGTCGGGCTTCATCTGTCCTAATTTTAGAATTCTACATGTTCCCCTCAACTGTGAGCCCAGTTCACAGTTAAGAATGTGCTGGACATATCTAGGGAACATGTAGTATTCTAAGGAGTCTAAGTTAGAAAGCAGATTAAGATAGACAAAGTGTGAATACCTGAACTTGACCCCCTGAATCAGTCCATGGACTATGAATGACAGATCCTCAGGAATCTGATCCCATCCTCCATGCTTATTTGATAGGCTATGTATGATGACATGGAGGAGGTACTTCCACTGGGAAGAGACCTCCCCTTTCCTGAAGGTTCTGATTGAAAAGTCTTCCTCATAACCCATCTGCTCAAAAGACTGATTAACAGTAGATTTCGGGAAGGACAAATCACCTTCTGCATCATCCAGCTGAAGATGGGTGTTGATGATGGCCGGAGTGATGAAGATTGTCCTCCCCTGCACTGTGGCAGACAGTGCCTTCTCCCCATCTATGGTGATCTCTTGGCAAGTCTGCCAGAAGTCTAGAAGATGATCCTCATAGAGAGGAGGATCAATGGTAAGGGAGGTAAAGTAGTTTGTCAAAGAAAGAAAACAGCAAACCTCTGAGAAACCAGGATCTTTCTCAGAGTTCAACAGAGCAACCTGATTGTGTTGCCCGTGAAGTTGCATGGAGAAATCGAGTTGGTTTCTGCGATTTTGGTTGGCCATTTTAGAGAGCTTCGTCGTAAAGGAAGATAAGAATAAAGGCGGTTTCTGGGTGAATTTAGGTTATCAAGAAGTTGAAGATGAAGAGAGAAAAGTGAAAGAGGGGGAAACCGTTGAATATATATATATATGAAATGGATTTGAGACAAAGTTAATGCGAAAGGACAAACTTTGAAATCCGGATGTCGATCCCACCTCTGAAAAAGTGCCCAAAAGTAGTTTTCTTGGAAGTCGAAAATCTTTCGAAGGTAATTTGGCTTCGGAAGTTTTGATAAAAGCTTCCGAAGCCAATTTGTCTTCGGAAGATATTTCTAAGAGTTTTGAAAATGTTGCTTCGGAAGAAAAATACTTAGAGTATTTCTTTTTTCATAGAGATAAGTACTTTCGAAAGAAAATTGTTCTTGAATAGCATGTGAGTACTTATGAAAAATTTGGCTTCAGAAGATATTAAGAGAATTTCTTCCGAAGGCAATTTGTCATGAGCAGTTATTTGATATTTAAGACATAATTTGCTTCTGAAGGTAACTTAGTTTCTTCCGAAAGGAAATGATGTTCAAAATTTTCAAAAATCTAAGAAATATTTTCTAAAAGACTCTTTTTTCAAGATTGTAGGGGCTTATGAAGGTGGTAAATTAGACAACTAAGGACACACAGATTTTAGAAATAATATTGAATTTAAGTTTTAAGAAAAAGCTACTCAAAGTTGATCATCCCAATAGCTGATATGAGATACTTAAATCTCTGTTCATCAAAAGCTTTGGTGAACAAATCAGCATATTGTTCATTTGAGTGAACTTTAACTAGTTTGATTAATCCTTTTTCAAAATTATCTAATTAAATGATACCTGATGTTGATGTGTTTGGTCCTTGAGTGCTGCACAAGATTCTCTGTAATAAAGATAGCACTATTGTTGTCTATGTGGATGGGAGTCTCCTTGAAGTTGAATCCATATTCTAGCATCTGATTCTGAATCCAAAGCACTTGAGCACAACAGCTAGCAGCAGCAATGTATTCAGCTTCAACAGTTGATGCAGATACACAAGATTATTTCTTGCATTGCCATGAGACTATCCTTCGACCAAGAAATTGACATCCCCTTGATGTAGACTTTCCAGTCATGTTGCAGCCACCATAGTCACTATCTGTATATGCATACAGATTGAAGTTAGAATTCTTTGGATACCAAAGGCCTAGTGATGGAGCACCTTTGAGGTATCTTAGAATTCTCTTGACAGCAACCAGGTGTGACATCCTAGGGTTGGCTTGATATCTAGCACAAATACATGTGGCAAACATGATATCAGGCCTACTGGCAGTGAGGTACATAAGAGACCCAATCATAACCCTGTAGAGATGCTCATCCACACACTCCCCCTTAAGATCAGGTCCAAGGGAGTGGTTTCTTGCTATGGTAGTCTTTGCAACCTTGCAGTCAGTCATGCTGAATCTTGTTTGTATGTCCTAAACATACTTTGACTGACTTATGAAGATGCCATTGTCAACCTGCTTCACTTGAATTCCTAGAAAGAAATTGAGTTCCCCCATGGCACTCATTTCAAATATATTCTTCTTCAGCTTCTTAAAGTCTTTGTAGAGCTTTGGATTAGTTGACCCAAAGATAATGTCATCAATATAAACTTGAACAAGCATCAAGTCATTTCTTGTTCCTTTGATGAAGAGAGTTCCATCTAGAGTACCACTTCTGTAACCATGTTGACATAGGTACTAAGATAGAGTCTCATACCACTTTCTTTGAGCTTTGTGCAGCCCATAAAGAGCTTTATCAAGCTTCCAGACATAATCAGGATGATCTGGATCTGCAAAACCAGGTGGTTGTTTGACATACACATCTTTATCAATCACCGCATACAAGAAAGCACACTTGACATCAAGTTGGTACACCTTGAAATTCTTGGATGCAGCAAAGGCTAGGAATATCCTAACAGCTTCAAGTCTTGCTACTGGAGCAAAGACATCAGTGTAGTCAATCCCTTCCTCCTAAGTATACCCTTGAACAACTAGTCTTGACTTGTTCTACATGACAAGTCCTCTATCATCTTTCTTGTTCCTGAACACCCACTTGGTTCCTATAGTAGTCTTCCCTGAAGGAAGAGGACATAGGTTCCAAACCTTTTGTCTTTTGAATTGAAGCAGTTCCTCCTGTATAGCTTCAACCCAACTTCCATCCTTTAGACCCTCTTCAACTTTCTTTGGCTCTACTTGGGATAGAAAACAAGAGTAGAGACAAACATTTTTGTCATGGGTTTGTCCTCTTGTTCTTACCCCATTATCAACTTCACCAATGACATTTGTGGTGGGGTGAAACTTGTGGATCCTGAGTTGAGGGATCACAGCAAGTTGGTTGGAGAGATCTAAATTGGAAAAATTTTGATCAGGTAGAGTAGATTCTCCCACCACATCAGCACACTTATCAAGAGAGACTTGATCCAATGAGTGTGTGACATCATTGAGGTTGTCTTCCATGAAATGATTGTCAGCATCAAGAAATTCTTGATCACTGTCACCATTACCACTTCCTTTTACATGTGAAGCTCCTTCCCTTAGGTTTTGTGCCTCTGAGCTGGAATTTGATGGCACTTCAAATGTATCAGCTAGATTTGTCATAGTTGTGCTGATAGGAGCTCCATTTGCAGAATTTGTTACCACTGGAGGTGAAGTAGATTGATTTGAAGGTCTTCTCAGCTCAAATCTTGGGTCAGGATCTTCTATTGATAGGTTACCTGTAGATCCTGAAACATTCTCACAAGACTTGTTAAAACAGTTGGTAACTAAATCAAGATAAAACAGCCAATCTGGACCAGAACCTCTCACACAAGGAGTGTGTTCATTGAAAGTCACATTGCTTGACTCATCAACTATTTTAGTTTTGATATTGTATACTCTATAAGCCTTGGCTTGAGAAGAGTATCCAATAAAGTATCCAATAATGTATCCATCATCTGATTTCTCATCAAATTTGGCTATCTGATCTTTGGTATTCAAGATTGTGCAAGGACATCCAAATGATCTGAGGAAACCAATGAAAGGTCTCCTTTTGTGCCACAGTTCATAAGAAGTCTTACCATTAGTCTTAACTACTAAAACTTTGTTCTGCACATAGCAAGCAGTGTTCACTACTTCTGCCCAGAAGGTGATAGGTAGTTTAGAGTCAGAAAACATGGTTCTTGCAGCTTCAATTAGTGTCCTGTTTATCCTTTCAGCAACATCATTTTGCTGAGGAGTCCTGGCAGCATTATATTGTCTTGAAATACCCTTTTCATCACATAATGTATCAAGGATTTGGTTCTTAAATTCAGTTCCTTGATCACATCTTATGATCTTGACCTTGTGATCTAATTGATTCTCAATCTTCAGAATGAAATTCTTCAAGATTTCTGGAGTCTCATCCTTAGTTCTAAGGAAAAAGACCCAAGTGAATCTAGTAAAATCATCTGTGATCACTAAATAGTATGAGGTCCTTCCTAGACTCATTACACTGTTGGGGCCAAAAAGATCCAAATGTAACAAGTGTAGGGGAGTAGCGATGGAGTTTCTTTCCTTTGGCTTGTGAGATACCTTATGTTGTTTCCCTTTCAGGCATGCAACACAATGATCATCACTTGTAAACTCTTTCTTTGGCATTCTAGTTACCAAATTATTCTTAATTAATTTATTCATGTTTTTAAAGTTTACATGGCACATTCTTTTATGCCAAAGAAAAGACTCATCACTATTTGTTTTAGACAGAAAGCAAGACACTTCTCTTGAAGGGGAAGTTTCATGCAAATCCATCTTGTACATATTCTCTTTCCTGGGGGCTCTGAGCAGTATATGCTCTTGAGGAATGACCACCCGGGCTTAAGAACAATGCACTCGTGCTCAGTAAAGAGCATGTTATGTTTTTGATCACAAAATTGGGATACACTCAGTAGATTGTATCCAAGCTCCTTGACAAAGTTTACCTTCTCAATGCAGAGCTTACCATTTGTGACCATGCCCGTTCCAGTAATGTAACCTCCTACATCTCCTACAAAAGCAACAGGCCCTCCATAAATTTTCTCAAAATTTTAGAGTAGAGAGCCATTGCCTGTCATGTGCCTGGAACAGCCACTGTCAATGATCCACACATTCCTGTTGGTCTTTACCTGTTCCTGCACAAAAAGAGATGATTAGTTACATTTGGAAACCTAAGCCTTGCTGGTCTTGGGCTCATTAATATCAACAGAAGACAATACAACAGTAATTGATCCTATGTTCAAGCTTTGAGGATCAGCAGCTGTTGTTGATGAGGAACTTTCAATCACATGGTCTTTCTTTGTCTTCCACACCACCTTTGGAAGCTTAGACTTGACCTTCAATACTTCAGAAGTTTTGACAACTTTGGAAATTTTGGAGACTGGACCTTCGGAAGATCTTGCTTTCACTGCAGCAGACTTCAGTACTTCGGAAGCATTCCTTTCTTTCAAGACCAATTTTTCTTCCGAAGGCAAGTTTTCACTTGTCTTCTTCTTCACTTTGGAGCTTCCGAGAGGAAAAGCTTTTCCTTCAGAAGCTGGCTTCTTCTTGATCTTCTTAGAAGTTTTTTCCTTGATCATGTGGACAGTGCTTTTAGGATTGTAAATGCAATCCTTAGCCAGATGAGAAGTGTTGCCACACATGACACAATCCATTTGCATTCTTCTAGAAGTCTTCCTTTAAGAGCAAGACTGATCTTGATCACTTTCCATTTCCATCTTCTTCTTCACAGATGAAGAGGCAAGCCTTTTAGGGAGTGACTTGCTGTTGGATATGGATGGTTCAGGTTGTGCAACAGGGGTACACAACAAATCAGCCTTCTTCTTGTTGTTAGGATGATGTTGACAAGAACTAGAACCCCTTGTACTAGGATTCATAGTTGAGTCTTCAGCCTTTACCACTTCAAATCCTGCAGAGATGAACACTTGTTTCTGCTTAGAGTTGAAGGTGGCCTTGATCTCTTGAGCTTTCTTGGACTTTCTCTTTGCTCTTCTGATCAAGTTCTTCCTCTTGGACTTTGTCAACCCAACAAAATTTCTATCCTCAGGAGAATAGTGACCCTTCTTAGGATTATCTTCTTCACTCTTCTTAGATCCATCCTTCACTATATCCTCTTCATTCTCTTCACTCATGGGGTCTATGAGGGGTAGCTCATCTTCACAAGTTCCACACCTTAGAGATCTTACTGATAGTAAGGAGTGTGGAGGAGCAATCTTAGTAGATCCCAGTCCCTGTTTATTCTGGCAATAAACTTTGGCATGCAGAGATGATGATATCATGTTCTTGAAGGTCTCTTCTTCAAGAACACATTTTTATGCCCTGGCTTTGCTCTGGCATTCACTTAACTTAGTGATGAGATCTTTGATCTGAGTCCTGTAGTTGGTGTGTTCATGTTTAAGAGTGGAAATGGTTTTCTCTAAATCTTCTATTTTTAGTTTATATCCATTTTCAACTCTTTTGAAATCAGATTTTAAGATATTTAAGTACTCAAGATCAGATCTCATCTCTAAGTTATAGGACCTATATCTATTTACTTTAGCAATACATTCAGGAGTACAGAGATGTTCCAATACCTTGGCTTCATCATGATCTGCCATCAGTGCTTGGTTTGGAGATGCATCTTCAACCGGAAAGCTCGAGTTAAAGCCTCCTTCTTCAACAGCAACTGCAGCTTGCTGCTTTGGCTTTTTATTCTGGTTGACTCCTTCAGTGTAGTTTGGTCTGGTTTGTGCTTGGCCACCATTTGTTCTAGGTGCCTTGCACTCCCTAGAAAAGTGTCCCATTTGGTTGCAGTTGAACACTTTACTTTGCTTTTGTCCAGTCCAAACTTTTCACTAGTTGCATTGCTAGGAAACTTCCTCCCTGTTCTCTTGTAGAACTTTTTGGCTCTGTGAGTGAGAAGAGCCATTTGCTGGACTATCTCCATATACTCCAGATCATCTGGATGGATACAGTCCAGGTCTTCAAAGGTGAAGAGAAAGTTGCCTGAACTCTCATCAGCAGACACAAAGGCATGAGAAGAGCTTGTCTCTTGTAATGGACTTCCTTGGATGTAGCTATCCCTTGGTGTCTCAGGGAAGGTGATGAAAGGACCCTTTTGTGAGTTGTCAGGGTAGCAGATAAGATGATGCTGTGGTTTTCTGCAATCCCTTTAACCACATGGGGGGCTGAAATCTGCTGATTGCTGGAGTTACTAGATGGATTTTGCATGTTCATCTCCATCTGGTAGCCACTGAGGATACCATACAAGAGGTAAGAATAAGAGTCTTGAGGTCCTCAGTCCTCTTGATAACAACACAGTAATGGGTCCATTGTCTGGGAAGAGAGGACATGAACTTCCTCATAATGTCCCTGTTCTCAAGAGTTATTCCAACATCCATTAGAGTATCCATAATCTCAACATACCTAAAGTATTGTTGAGTCATTGTTTCACCTGTCTTGTAGGTGAAATTCTCAAATTGCTGCTTCAAGAGGTCGTTTTTGTTCTCTTTTGCTTCAGAAGACCCCTCATACATGAGCTTTAGTGCATCCCATAACTGCTTGGTAGTTTTGCACTTCTTGAAGCCCCTGTAGATGGAGTTAGGAAGAGCAGTTTGGAGGGCAATCATGGCCTTCTGATTGATATCAATCTTCTTTCTATCTTTTTCAGAATAGTCAGCCACCTCTTTTGAAATCATGCCACCTCCAGCAGCAACTGAAGAGGTGCATGGAATGTAAGGTCCGAAAACAACATATTCCCGCATCCTGGAGTCTTGTGACTTGATGAAGCCTTCCATTCTTTGACACCAAGTATCAAAGTCTTCAGGAGTGATCAGTGGGGACTTTGTCGTAGTGCCAGTTTCCATATCAGCCTTTGAGAGAGCTGCTATTTGAGTTGTTAAGTGTTTTGTGAAAACTGAGATATCTAAGATGGTGAGATCTTACAATCAAGAGCCTGGAAAGCTCTGATACCAATTGCAGGATCGGTGAAGGTGTTCAATGCAAATCAGTTTCACAATGAGGAGAGACTTAGAACACTTAACAGATCAAATAGAGTACTGGAACCTTTATAGTGATACTAAGAAACACAAGTAATCAAAGAGAGACAGAAACTTAAGAACAACAAACAGATTGATTTTCAAGGATAAAGTATATTGCTCTCAAGTTCTTGTACAAGTGTTACAAAAGCATAGATTGGTCTTTGGCTTCGGAAGATTTTACACTTAGTGTAATTTCTTTGCAGTGTGTAAAACTTTCGAATTAAATTCTATCATGCACAAAGTGCATGCATACAGAAAACACCTTGACTGTTTTGAGTGCATCAGCCTCTTTCAAATACCTTACATGTTTGTTGTGATATTCTTTATAATCTTGAAATTGAATACACATGTGTAACGATCTCATACTTTCCAAAAATAAAACCTTTCCAAAAATAGATTTCTAATATGAAACTGTTTGTGAATCATTATTTGAGCTATTTGAGCATTACTAAATATACTTTTACTTATTTGAATTACCAACGGGTCATCGGGTCAGCCGGGTCAACTTTGGTCAACAAAATTCTACTTTGGTAAAAAAAGTCAACTTTGTCAAACTTGTCAAACATTTCTCAAACATATTAAAAGTTTACACTGTTTGGATACAATGGGGTTCCTCTTGACTATTATGTACAAACACTCACGGACTTACATTTGTTAGATAACTATTAACTTCCAACTTATACACTTTAGGTTTTTCCTACCCATTCTAAGGTGAGTCTTCATGGCCCCACTTTTACTTACTTTTCTTTTTGGGGTAGAAGCATGCAAACTACTTTATTTACCTAGTTTTAGTATTATTAGTATACTGCTTGTTTCTATAGTGCAAACATTATCACACAAGTCTTTTCACACTCGAACTGTTAATAATGAGCTAGCAAGGTAATTTTGAGTAGTACTACTAGGTTTGACAAACCCCACCCGCGTTAGTCATGCTAAGTCAACTAGAGATCGAACGGGTGTTTAATTGACCTAGACTCTTGCCATTGTTCTGTGATGAGACATGGCGGAAGCCATAACAACTCATAAACAGTCAGCTTCGGTTCGAAATACTATGTAACTTGATATATAGGATAGCTACCTATGGTATACATTTGCTTACTTTTACCTTCCAAATGCTTAAACATATTTACTGATTTACACCTGTGAACTTACCAACCTTGTGTTGACACATTTTAGCATGTCTTTTTAGGTTGCATGCACGCTTGAGGCTAGTGTTACACATCTGAGGCTCATGCATCATCCTTATCATTTGAAAACTAGTTCATTTATATTTACTATTTTTATTTGGGCGTCTTGTTTTGCGCATTAATTATTCATGGTTTTACAAACATTTACGCTTTCGCATTGATTATATTGAAAAACTGTGTTTCACTCTTATTTAAAGTCAAAAGGTTATTTTAAAGTGCATATAGTGCCATTTTAATATGACTGTGTTTGAGATCTGGGTTCATCAAATGACTCGCAGTAGAACCCCGCAGGTGGATTTTAAGGGTGTAATACCACTTGTATTCTTGTTATTGCTTGTATAATCAGAAAATTCTGATCAAATGAATACTTTGAAAGAATTTCTTTAAGTTATTTCATTCAAGTATTTTCAATCTGTGTATTTGTTAGTAAGCAGTTAATAAATTTCTACATCTATTATGTGCTGATCTTTAGAAAGTTCTTATTTTCCACGGAATCCAATATATTGTCCAGATGATAGAAGATGGAGAGGGAATTGGGCAACTTCAGGACTAAAAATTCAAGGTTTATTGATCATCATCATTCTCATTTGTCTCTGATACAATTTTTTTGTTCGTAAGGCTATAAACAAACCGAATAAAACAAAACGTAGAGTTGTCCATGTTTTTTAATTAAGAATTAAACGTGTTCACGAACTAATAATAAAACAAAAATTCTTGTTCATGTTCGTTTGATAAGGAATTGAACTTGTTCACGAATGGTTCATGAACACTTAACAAAACGGTTTATGAACACTTAACCAAATTGTTCATGAACACATATCCGAGCGGTTTACAAAAACACATAATTGAAAGGATCACGAACATATATTGTTTGAAAAAACCGAACTCAACATTCTTAATTACATACCTAGACATGAGCATCTAAAATAAATATAAAGTTAAACACTTACCATAATAACCTTATATATGATTATAAACGAAAATATTACCAAACGTTCACAAATATAAACAATTATAAACTATTAATGCTAGGCTGATTAAAAACTAAAATAACAAAAATATAAAGATTAGGTAAATTAACTAAAATAGAAAGTTACAAAATATATTAATATTTCGTGATAGAACATATATATAAAGATTAATTAGTTAGTTTAATTAAAATTAAAAATTACAATATATATTAATATTTGGTGAACATAAACGAACAGACTCAAACGAATGTAAACGAATATAAACAAACACCTAACTAAACGTCTATGAATACAAATGAACAAACATGACCTCTGTTCATTTTTTTTTATGAACGAAATTTATTGTTCATATTTTTTAATTTATTAAACGGTGAATGTAAACGATCTTCCTATTGAAACGGTTCACGAACTGTCCGCTGAACGTTAACTTTATTTATGTCCCTAGTTATTCGTTCATGTTTTTGATTCTTACCAGTCTTGAATCACATAGTAAATCTGTCTTGATTTCTATTTGTATTAGTGATGAGTCTTTAGTTATATTGAGATACTAGCTTAATAACCCGTGTATTACACGGGTTGAATATATAAAATATTAAATATAATAAAATTTTCTAAATATAAAACGATATTTTAAGATAAAATACGGTTGAAATTATGCATAAGGACTATAGTTAACAAAATAATGATATCAAGTTTTTAACCTTTTTTTGTTTAACAAAACTAAATATTTTTTTCAAAACAAAAAGTTTTATAAAATTTATTTATAATTATTTTTTATTTATAAAATTTTACTTTTTAAAAATATTGATTTTTAAATTATTTTATATTTTTAAAAAAGTTGATGTTTTTGAAAAAAAGATTATTTTATAAAAATTTGTTTCTTTACAAATAAAATTGATTAAAAGATTCCTTTCTTAATTTATTAAAAAATATTTTTAGTCTATAAATAAATTAAATAATATTATTAGTAATTATACTAACTATTAAGTAGGAGAGAGAAGCGGGAAAATTATGGTGAGGATAAATATGATGCTGTCACATGTACCCATTAGTTAATCTTTTATTATAATATAAAAATTGGTTGTATCGTTGTATACAGGACTTTTATACTTGCTTACAATAATTTATTTTTATTATGTCTTATGTCATAAAAAATTGGAAAATAATTCATTACAAACGTACGAATAACATTTATCTCGAGCACTTAGTATTACACTTTAACATATCTTGAACGTTGAAGTTTATTTCCGATATCAATTATTGAATAGCCATTCTATCCTGACATCGACCTTTTTGTGAGACCTGCAAGCCGAAGTATTATTAAAAACAATAGTAAGGAAAACATGACCAAGTTGCAATCAAACAACTATAAACACTTAAACATCCGTTATTAATTGTCGTTGCTTGTGGTGCAATCTTTTGAATCTTATTCTGATAGTAGTGTTATCAAATACCGTTACATGGGCATGTAAACCCGATACTTGATAGGGCGCATTGTTGACAGGTGTTATGAGCATTGTAGAACAAATGTTAACATATGATAATAAATTAAAGAGTAAAATGTTATTTTCGTCCTTAACGTTTCGTTAAATTTAGCATTTCAATTCAAAAACTATTATTTTGTCATTTCAATTATTATAGTTTATCAAATGTTGTCATTTCTATCCACTTCATTAACTCCGTTAAGTCCTCCTTTAGATATTAGGATATTTTAATATTTTTCAATACCCTAATTATTAAATTAAAACAAATTAACCAATCAATATTCAATGAAAACTAAAAAACCCATGAAGCGACTCGTGAGACCGGTCGCTTGGATTTAAAAGCTTCGATTAATTCTAGGACATGTTCTTCGATTAAGGTATGCTGTGGGATTTCAATTAATATTCATGTTATGTTTCAATGTGTACTGTTATTCGATTAGGGTATATAGTTATCATGTTTTGTTTGATTGAGGTCTGTTATTGTTACAATCACGTTCAAACGTGACAATAGCAAACCTCAATCAAATAAAACATGTCAACAACAAAGCTCAATCTCACACTAGACCTCAATCAAGTAACGATACACGTTCGAACAAAATGTGAATAATAATTGAAATCCCACGACAGACCTCAATCGAACAACATAGGTTAGAGTTAATCGAAACTTTTAAATTAAAGCGTCTAGTCTCACTAGCCGCTTCATGTGTTTTTTAATTTAATTGATTAATTTATTTTAATTGGATAATTAGGGTGTTGAAAAGATTAAAATACCCTTATATTTTTTTTGAACGGTAAATCTATCCTACTACTACTTTTAAATTATACCAAGTTACAACATGTCTGAGTTTGAACCCAGGACCTCCCTCTAAGAGACAAATCATCTACCAAGTGAGCTAGCCCCACATTAGCCCCTTATATTTAACAGAGTTTTAACGGTGTTAGTGAAGTGGATAAAAATAACAACATTTGGTAAACTACAGTGACTGAAATGATAAAAACAAGTTTTTGTATTGAAATGACAAATTTAACAAAACGTCAGAGACGAAAATAACATTTTACTCAAAATTAAAAAAACAAATAACAATTCTAGCATTTTTAATTGTAGAATAAATGTTAACACTAATACTCCAATCGCTAGGTTAAATTACAATTCTTATACACTTACAAATATGGAGTTCAAAGGCTACACTAGTGTATATAATTATTAAAACCCAAAATATCCGCTCAAGAGGTGAAATTAATTATTGTTTTCATCCCGCGTGGCGTGGGTATTAAATTAAAGAGTTAAATTCGGGTTTAATTTCTGAGGTTTGATAAAATAATTATTTTTCTTTAAAATATTAAAAATATCAATTTATATCCAAAAATTTTATAAATTTTTTCAATTTTAAAACAAAAGTTTATCAGTTGGTTCTTGAATAATTTTTGGACTGAAATTAAAACAATTTCTGAAATTTTTGAATATAAATTAATATTTTTAATATTTTGAAAGAATATTCTTATTTTGTCAAACCTTATGAAGCAAAATTGATATTTACTTTAAATTAAAATTGGAAAGTGATGTCACTTTAGGGGTAAAATAGAGTTAAGATACGGTGAACCATAAAATATTTTTACTTTAATAAAAATGTATCTATAAAGGACACTTGACATTACCGCATTCATTCTTATTTAAATTTTTCCGCTTCTCTCTGCTATTATATATTTACATTAATTACGAATAATATTATTTAATTATTTTAGATCTAAATTAATTTTATAAGTAAATAAAAAATATATCTTTTTATTAGTGTTATTTATAAGGACATAAATTTTATAAAATAAGAAACTTTTCAAAAACACCAAACTTTTTTAAATATATTTTTTATAACGGTTTGTTTTGAAACAAAATGTCTAATTTATTTTTGAGAAAAAAATAAACGTTTAAAAAGTTAATATAATTGTTTTATTACTTATAGTCCTTAACCATAACTCATATTAGAATATAGTTTTATAATTAATAAATTTTTATTCTATACAATATTTTATTTGATCAACTTGTAATACACGAATTTACAAAAGCTAGTATGAAAATAATTCAATGTCACAATTCGCATAAAAAATAAAAAAAATTTCGGTGGTCTTTTTCTTGAGGGAAATATGGCATGAATAGTAATAGTGTAAACTAGTTTTAATAAACAATGTATTACATGTGTTAAAAAATAAAAAATTAAATATAATAAAAATTTATTAATTATAAAACAATATTATAAGATAAGATGTAATTGAGATTACATATAAGTAAAGAAAGTAATAAAATAATGACATCAAATGTTTATACTTTTGTTTTTTTAAAAAAAATTAAACATTTTATTTCAAAAAATCCATTTTAAAAAAAGATTCATTTTATAAAAAAAATTTATTATAACTCCAATTTTAGTTATTTTTGGTTTATAAAAAATTACTTTTGAAAAACACTAATTTTAAAATATTTTTTATTTTTTTAAAAAAATTGATGTTTTATAAATATTTCTTATTTTTAAAAAAATTATTTCTTTATAAATAACATTTATAAAAAGACCTTTGTTAATTTATTAAAAAACTATTTTAATCTAAAAAGAGTTAAATAATATTAATAGTAATTAATGTAATTAATGTAATTAAGTAATTTTAGAGAGAGACGGGGAAATTTTGATGAGTATGAATATGATAATAACATGTGTCATCCATAGTTAACATTTTTATTAGAGTAGATAGATTACTATTTTGATTCATGTGGTATGGTCATTTTAATTATTTGAGTCCAAAAAAGAATTTTTTAACAAATCAAGCATCTTAGTTTATATTTTATAACCCTTTGAGTTCAACAAAATAACAGAGTTATGTATTAATTAATAACTATTTATAATAAAACTTTAAATATGTTAACTTTAAATTTTCAAATGTGCAATACATGCTTTTATTCAATATGTATAATACATAATATTTAAAACATACCTTTTTATATTATTAAACATATAACAGTAGATTTATTTAACTCGTGTATTACACAAGACTGTAACCTAGTTGAAAAAATATATCAAAACTCCATGCTTTTTACAAATATTTAATCCCTAATTTTAAAAATATATTTAAATGTTTTTATTAATACTTATGTTCTTTTTATTTCAAAACTAGGTTAATATCCCGTGTACACGGGTTGAATAAATAAAATATTAAATAATTAGTTGTGAAAATTTATTAATTATAAAAGATATTTTGAACTAAGATACGATTGAAATTACGTATGAGTAAATATATAATTAATAAAACAATATTATTTTTTAAACTTTTATTTTTCTTTTCAGAAAAAATTTAACAATTTGTTGCAAGAGAAACCATTTTAAAAGATTTCCATTTTAAAATTTTCCTATTTTAACTCTAAAATTTAATTATTTTGTTTTACAAAAAAATATTTTTGAAAAAGTCTGATTTTAATTATTTCGTAATTTTAAAATATTTGATGTCTTAGGAAAAAAACTTATTTTTAAAATTTTTGTTTTCTTTAAAAGTTATTTATAAAAACATCTATCTCTTAATTTATTATAAAGCTATTTTTAATTTTAAAAAAATTAATTACCATCATTAGTATTTAATATAATTATTTAATAGAAGAGAGAAACGGAAAAATTAAAATTACATGGTTTAGAATTTTGCCAAGTGTCATCTTAAAATATTTTTTTATTATAATAGATAGATCTTTTACGTACTCGTAAATAAAGAATGCATACGAAAGTGAAATTTAGGTTAGTACTTACATCCGAATAGGAGATGGATGAAATCTTGAAGCTTGAACCAAATTTCTTCAAGAAAATGATAATATGCATATCTCCATCGCTTGCTTAAAATCAATGGCATAACCATGATCCAGAAACCAACAGCCAATCCAGCAAATGAAGATATAACTAGGACCCAATCAATGCCATTATGCTCATCGGTAGTTCCATCAATCTTGTCATTAATTTGTAAACAAGCTGGAAGAGGATCCCCACAAAGTTTATTTCCCTTGAAACTAGACTCACTAAATGTTTGAATCTGAGGCCCTGATGGAATTCTTCCTACAAGATTGTTGTAGGAAACGTTTAACCAGTTCAAAGCAGTTAACTCTGATAGGCTCAAAGGAATACTTCCGCTAAGATGGTTCATTGACAGATCCAACGATTCAAGTTGTCCATCTTTACGGAACAAGTTGGGAATTGTTCCTGTTAAATCGTTATGCGCCAAATTTAGGAACCGCAAACCCAAAAGTCCAACAAGTTCATCAGGAATTGACCCCGTCAACTTGTTGTTAGAAAGGTCTAATAAAGTCACTAGGAAAAGTATGGTGCTATATCTGTAAGTACTTCCTTTTGTCACCAACGATGCCTCAATCATTACTTCAGGAACCATTGTTTCGGTAACTATTGTTTCATACAGAACAATCGGACTTGAAGCTTCACTTCCAGAAATGACAGAAAAATTTGTAAAGCATGTTGGTAGATTCCCAGAAAGCTCATTATGAGCAAGATCCAAAATCTGGACAGAACGGAGATGGCATATTTCATCTGGGATTTTACCTTCGAATTTGTTAGAACGAAGGCTTAGAACTCTCAAACTTGTGTTATCTCTCTCTATTGATGGTGGTATTTTTCCCGTTAGTTCATTTTCCGCAAGCTTGATGACTACCAGGCTGTTGGAATTCAGAAGCCATGCAGGTAAGTTGCCAGATAGCCTGTTATTGCCCATATCTATTGACCGTAAGGTCGAAATATTTCCTATAGATAATGGGATTACACCGGAAAATTGGTTTTTCTCTAGGTTCAGAATGACTAGAGATTTCCAATTCAGCCAACAATCTGGAATAACACCTGAAATGCTATTATTTGCTAGATTAAGAAACCTTAACTTTCGCGGTTCATGAATACCATAACACAAGAAGTTTTGTAGAGTGCCCGACATATTATTGTTAGAAAGATCCAAGAAATCCAAATCCGCGCTATTGAAATTACTAGGTAGCATACCATGTAAATGGTTGTTACTTAGATCTAGCACTGCTCCAGGTGCAAGAAAACTAACATCTCCCAACTTTCCTCTAAAGTTGTTGTGGGATATGTTCAAGAATTCTAAACTAGAGAATGTAGTCCAATTCCAATTGTCTGACATGTTTGTGTTGGATACATCTAACGCTCTTAAGTTTGTTTGTGACTGAATCCATGAAGGAAATTGGGGGCCTAAACTGCAAGAGCCTAAGCTCAACACTGAGAGAATGAAAGGCGGAATCCAATTGTTAACATTTAGCTTAAACACCAACTTGTTACCCTGAACGCGCAAAATGTTTAAGGCCGTAAGATTGGCAAAGTGGTTTACAGTCACAATACCGGTTAATGAATTGTGACTAAGATCTAGAGTAGATAATTCACTGAGTCTTGCAATACTCTCAGGAAGACTTCCATTCAACATGTTGTACGATAGATCCAGGAATTGTAATGACGATAAACCACCAAGCGTATTAGGGATTGAACCTGATAGTTTATTAAAACTGATCTGTAATATCTGTAATAGTGGCAAACTTCCTAAAGAATCTGGAATAGTCCCTGTTAATTGATTGCCTCTAAGATCAATGCTGATCAGATCATTCAGTTTTCCTAGAGAATCTGGAATGATCCCTGATAATTGGTTGTTTCTAAGGTCTTCTAAAAGAATCTGGGATGTTCCCTGTGAACTGATTTAAAGCAAGATTAATACTATCCAGCTTCTTTAGTTTTCTAATAGAATCTGGAATGGACCCTGTTAATTGATTGAGAACAAGATCAAACTAGATATTTCAATTTTCCCAATCTTTCAGGTAGTTGACCGATCAGACGATTTTCACCAAGAGCCAATGATTTGAGCTTAGGTGACTCACATTCACAAAATCTTTCAAGAAGCTCCGACACATTTCCAGAATAATTGTTAGATTGCAGATTTAGGGTGGTGAAGTTGCAAAGATTACTCAAGAATTTAGGTATATCCTCAACAATCTGATTGCCTGATAAGTTAATATATTCAATAAAAGACAAGTTTTGTAGGGTGCCAAGAATTGGTGAAGAAATATCACACATACTAACATCAAGCACACGAAGATTACTTAGGCTAGACAATCCATTTAGTATGGACAAAGAATTCACAAAAGTGTTAGTTGAAAGAAGAAGAATCCTTATAGAACACATGCTTTGGAAACCACCATGAGTTTCGCGACTTACATTACTAATAAGACACCCACTAAGATCTAATAAAGCTAAATCACGCAGGCGGAAAATCCACTCGAACATACTTTCAAAGGTGTTAAGTGAAAGATCGAGGACATTAAGGGAAGTAAAACTAACCGTAGTTGGATCACTAGGCAACGAAATCAACCCACACCCAGAGAAATGGAGTTCTAGCAAAGAAGTGAGGTTGCTGATTACCGGAAACCAATCTAAAGCTTTTTCGAGGTCAATGCCACCCATATCCAAGTATCGCAACCCTTTAAGATTCGTTAGCCACTTTAAGCTTTTCGAATGAAGACTAAAAGAAAAGGGATCATCATGAAGATCTAGGACACTCAACGTTGAGAGATTTCCTAGTTTGTGAGGAATTTCTCCACCAAAGTTTGATTTTGAGATGTTAAGATGAATAAGATTTTGGAAAGAACCGATGAATGCGGGAATCGAGCTGAATTGGAAATCATTACAGCTCAAGTCAAGGTACTTGAGTTGCAACAATCTGATCACTGAAGGACTTATGGATCCTCCTAACGTCTGTGTTAATGATTCTTTGATTTCATCTAATGTATCTTATGTAAGTCAATGTGACCAAGTAAAAGTCAAAAGCAGAAGATATTATGGAGTGGTTACATGACGTGACAAAGTGGAGAAAGTGGGACTAGTGGATGACATTTCATGACTGTTTTTTTAGTATTTTAATTCTGCATGTCAGTTTCTTTTTCGATAAGAGTGTTAGTATCCTTTTCAAGTTTCCTTTGTAATCGTACGTTTGTTTTTCAAGAGAAGGTAGCAGAAAATTTGTCCCATTAAACCTCTCGTTTTCTGTGTTTAACACCTCTGATTGCCAACAAAGTGGTATCAGAGCGTTCAAGGTTGCACGTGTATGCCAAAGATCCTTCGTTTGAACCCAATGTCGATTCAAGCGTCTACATCAACAGCGCAGAAAGAGACAAGTTCGGTCTCACTGCAAATTCCTACCCTAACCCCCACAAACTACACCACATGGGCCATAAAGATGGAGGCGGTAATGGATGCCCAAGGCCTGTGGGAGTCCATTGAACCGGAAGATGGAGCAGCCATAGACGAGAAGAAAAACAAAACAGCAAGAGCCTTCATTTTTCAAGCAATTCCCGAAGACGTCTTGATGCAGGTTGCAAAGAAGAAGACGGCTAAGGAGATCTGGGAATCATTGAAGACTAGGTACTTGGGGGCGGACCGAGTACAGAAAGCCCGTTTACATACACTCAAAAGTGATTTTGAGTCGTTGAAGATGAAAGAAGGAGAGTCGGTGGATGAGTTTGCGGGAAAACTATCTGGAATGGTGTCACGGTACAACAGCCTCGGTTCAACGATTGAAGACAGCGTGTTGGTGAGAAAGTTGTTGGATTCGGTGCCAGACAGATTTCTCCAACTGGTGGCTTCAATCGAACAGTATTCTGATGTGGATTCGATGCCGTTCGATGAAGCGATTGGGCGTCTTAAGGCGTATGAGGACAGGCTGAAACTAAGGCAGGCAAATGCAGGGAATGATAATGGGTTGTTACTTGGAAAAGCTGATGTACGCACGGATCAAAAGACGTCGGGAAGAGGTTATTCTTCAGGCAATCGTGGAAGAGGAGGAGATAAAGGAGGCAAAAGTGGGTCACGTGGAAGAGGCTCTAGTAGAGGGCGAGGTGGACGCTGGGGTGGCGGTTCACACCACGAAGCTAACAACTCTAATCGGAAGCCCAAGGATAAAAAACACATTAAGTGTTTTAAGTGTGACCAATTCGGTCATTATGCCTCGGAGTGTGAATAAGGTAAAAAGGGGAATGAGGAAGCAAACTTGACTCAAGAAGAAGAAGGTGCATTATTATTGACAGTGGATGAGGGAGAAACATCAAAGGTGGTGCTGCTCAATGAAGAAAACCTATTCCCTCGACAGTTTGAAGTGAAGACTACCGGGCATCAAGATAGTTGGTACCTTGATAATGGAGCGAGCAACCATATGTCAGGTGTAAAGGAACGCTTTGTTGAACTAGACAAGAACGTAACCGGGCAGGTTCGTTTTGGCGATGGATCTCAGGTTGAAATCAAAGGGAAAGGGATTATCTTGTTTGAATGCAAAAATGGAGAACAATTTATGATTAGAGACGTGTTCTACATTCCTGCCCTAAACAGCAACATTGTGAGTTTAGGACAGATGACCGAAGATGGGTACGAGGTAGTGCTACGTAAAGACTTCCTAAAGATGTTTGATGAACGGGGGAGACTTATAATGAAGGTACAACGAACAAAGAACAGGCTGTATAAGATAAACTTGAAGGCAGCAAACCCGGTTTGTTTGATAACAAAACTAGATGACGAATCGTGGGTTTGGCACACTCGGTTAGGTCATGTAAATTTTCAAGCACTAGAGACAATGGCAAAGAAGCAGATGGTGAAAGGGCTGCCAAGCATACAACATCCCATGCAGGTGTGCGATGGGTGTTTGGGAGCAAAGCAGACCCGACACCCGTTCCCAAAAGAGACACAGTGGAGAGCAAGCAGACCGTTAGAGCTTGTACATGCCGACTTGTGCGGGCCCATTACACCACAAACTGCAGGAGGTAATCGCTACTTCATGTTAATCGTCGATGATTTTTGCAGGTTCATGTGGGTTTATCTGCTGAAAACAAAAGATGAGGCTATTACAAAATTCAAAAAATTCATTGCTGAAGTAGAGAAAGAAAGCAGCTTTGAAGTGGGTATGCTTCGCACGGACCGAGGAGGAGAATTTAATTCACGGGAATTCACTCAGTTCTGTGATGGAAAAGGAATCAAGAGACAACTCACGGCACCACATACACCACAACAAAATGGTGTTGTGAAGCGCCGTAACAGAACTGTTATGGAAGTAACTCGATCCTTATTGAAGACGATGTCGGTACCAGATTGGCTGTGGGGTGAAGCCGTGAGGCATGCAGTCTACATCTTGAATCGAGTCACTACCAAAGGCGTTAAGAATATGACACCATATGAAGCATGGACAGGGAACAAGCCTGTGATTGCACACATCAGGGTGTTTGGGTGTACTGCTCATGTAAAACAGATAGGCCCTCATCAAACAAAGCTGAGTGACAGAAGCATTGCCATGATATATCTTGGGGTTGAACCTGGTAGCAAAGCACATCGACTACTAAACCCTGACGAAAACCGAGTGTGCGTTGCAAGAGACGTTGTGTTTGATGAAAAGAGGAAGTGGGTCTGGGAGTCGAATCAGAAAACTGAAATTCCAAGGCAGCCGGGTTGGGCTCATGTTGAAGTAAACAGAAAAGAAACAAGACAGGAGACAAGCTTTGATTGTGGAGGTAACCACCCCAATTCACAAGATAACTCATATTTACATTCACCAGCTTTCTCTTTACCGAGTATGCAGGGAGAACTGAGTAGTGCAGACAGTGTTTCGACAGACGGCAAATTAAGTGGCGTGGGAGGTTCGGTCCCGCGTTCAACTTATGATGATACACCTCCTCGAGGTTTTGGATCAATAAGGGAAATTTATGAAGTGACCGAGCCCATGGAAGTAATTGAAGATGGTCTATTTTTGATCGATGGAGAGCCATCATCCTACCAGGAGGCTCTAGTCGAGCAAGAATGGAAGAAAGCTATGTTAACAGAATTAGAAGCCATCGAAAGAAACAAGACTTGGACTTTGGTCGATCTGCCAAGCGGACACAAGGCAATCGGGCTGAAGTGGGTTTTTAAGTTGAAGAAGGATGCTGATGGGAACATTACAAAACACAAGGCTCGACTGGTTGCAAGGGGGTTTGTACAGAAAAAAGGGATAGATTTCGAAGAGGCGTTTGCACCTGTGGCTAGGTTAGAAACAGTCCGGCTATTGTTGGCGCTAGCAGCAAAAGAAGGCTGGCTTGTACATCATCTAGATGTGAAGTCAGCATTTTTAAATGAGGATTTAAAGGAGGAGGTGTATGTATGCCAACCGGATGGGTTTGTGATAAAAGGTAAAGAAATGATGGTGTACAAACTAAACAAGGCCCTTTACGGGCTGAAGCAAGCACCTCGAGCATGGAATGCTCGACTTGATCGATCACTCAAAGAACTCGGTTTCGTTAAATGCACACAGGAACAAGCAGTGTACCGGCTGAAAATGAAGACACACACTATTATCATTGGTGTGTATGTGGATGATCTTATTGTGACTGGAACTAATCAGAAAGAAATTGAGGAGTTCAAGAAGAAAATGAAGGAAGTATTCGAAATGAATGATCTGGGGCTGCTTTCATATTACCTGGGAATAGAAGTTGAACAAGATGAGCATGGTATTGCTCTAAAACAGTCCGCTTATGCAAAGAAAATACTACAGACAGTAGGAATGTTGGAGTGCAATCCAACACATTGGCCTATGGACTCAAAGTTGTGCTTGACAAAAGATGAGAATGGCAAGGAAGTTGATCCAATGCAATACCGAAGTCTTATTGGAAAATTGAGATACCTAATTCACACACGACCTGATCTCGGGTATTCTGTTGGTGTGGCTAGCAGGTAAATGGAAAAGCCGAAAGAGAGTCATTATTTACTGGTGAAACAAATTTTGAGATATGTGAAAGGAACAATGCATTATGGGCTGAAGTATTCAAGAGGTGGTGATGGAAAACTAGTGGGGTACTCGGATAGCAGCTATGGAGCAGATATAAATGACAGGAAGGGAACCACAGGTGTAGTCTTCTACTTTTCTGGAAATCTGATTACGTGGGCATCGCAGAAACAACATACGGTTGCATTGTCGTCGTGTGAGGCAGAATTCATGGCTGCCACATCCGCGGCTTGCCAAGGATTGTGGTTGAGAAGTCTAATTAGTGAATTGACTGGTAGTGAAGTGCAGAAAGTGAAGTTGTTAGTCGATAATGAGGCTGCCATAGCATTAATGAAAAACCCGGTGTTCCATGGTCGTAGTAAACATATCGACACTAAGTATCACTTCATAAGGCAATGTGTCGAGCAGGAGCAGATTCAAGTGGAGCATGTTGGAGGCAACTTGCAGAAAGCAGACATACTTACCAAGGCTCTGCCACGAATAAAGTTTGCTGAAATGAGAACATTGTTGGGCATGGTTGATCATGGAGATGGAAGCTCACATTGAGGGGGAGTAGTGTAAGTCAATGTGACCAAGTAAAAGTCAAAAGCAGAAGATATTATGGAGTGGTTACATGACGTGATAAAGTGGAGAAAGTGGGACTAGTGGATGACATTTCATGAATGTTTTTTTAGTATTTTAATTCTGCATGTCAGTTTCTTTTTCGATAAGAGTGTTAGTATCATTTTCAAGTTTCCTTTGTAATCGTACGTTTGTTTTTCAAGAGAAGGTAGCAGAAAATTTGTCCCATTAAACCTCTCGTTTTCTGTGTTTAACACCTCTGATTGCCAACAGGATCCTCCTAACGTCTGTGTTAATGATTCTTCGATTTCATCTAATGTATCTGACTCCGAATATCGATTACAATGTCCATGAATTCCATCGTCAGGTCCACGAAGATGAATCTCGTGGACGTGGCCGGTGAAATTGTGACAAACCACACCAGACCAAGTGCAACAGTCTTTTCCTATCCAAGAAGACAGACGGTTTGCGGGGTCGGTGAGATTATTCTTGAGATCAAGAAGCGCAGATCGCTCCGCGGGTAAACATAGTACATGATTTGAGTTTTGGTTACAGAAACAGACGGTGAAAAATGAAGAAACCACAAGAAGCCATAGGCAAAATGAGGAGAAAGATAAAGAAAGAAGAGTGGTAGCCTTCATTGTAGTGATATGAATGCAAACACTTTCATTCGATATCTCTTTAATATTGGGTGATGGGATTTATGTGGTATTTATTTTTTATTAAATAAACTTTTAATTTAATTAGTTTTTGTCCATTGACTTGTAGACTTTGATTTAAGAATATAAAAAAATGAAATGATGCTTTGCATAATCAAAGTACTATTGTATGAAAGTTAAAACTCTCAAGTAATCTGACTAGAAGAAAACAACTTGTGTCTTGACTTCTAAATGGAATGAAAGTACATAATATAAAGAGTAAAGTGGTGAATTGATCCGTTTAAACCATTTGTTTATTTTTTAATTCGCTTTTTATGTTATGGGTAGGAGTTTTATGGCCAAATTTAGGAGTTAAGAAGGAAACTAATGTCAAGAATAGGATTCATTAAGCTCCCATAATTGAAAGGTTAAGTGAGCCACTCGAAATATTATGAAAGAAAGATTTTGGATAAGGCATAGTAAAAGCAGAAAATATTTCGCATTTTGGCTAGGAAGAAGTTACAAAATTTCTACTAAGGCATAACAATGACTTTTTAAAAGTTTTAATATACTAGCGTTTCAAGAACAAGCGTTTCAAGAACAGGGAAGACTTATTCTAAACTTATTCTGACACAAATCATAAGAAAGTTTGAAAGACACCATAAAACGACCAATGACGAAAAGAAAAATAGCAAATGCGTACTATAAACATAGCGTGCACATGGGTATGGCGCTCATGTGATAAAAGGTCATAGCTAAACTAATGTCATGAACAAAGTTGACACCCAGGTGCACCAAACAAAACTTCATGTTGAAACCTGACAACAAAATAGCATTAAGAAAAATCTAAAATTCATGTTAAAACTGATTTTTTGCATTTAAAACATAATGTACACAAAAATACAATTGTATGTACAAACACCTCTTCATACATATGTTTTTTATTCAAAATAGCAATATAATACTCGTTGAGAAAATATATAAATAACTCTCAACTTCATAGTGTAATTTTTGTTAAAAAAAATAATAAATTATAAAAAGTTATAAATGTTAAAGAAAGAAAGTTGTTTAAAGTCAATAATGACTGTGATTCTCATTATATCACGTCTGCAACTCTAATATTTGTTTTTTTACTCATGTGTAAAATGAGACGCCTTCAACACTCTTTCATTTATGATTAATGACCAAAATACTTTCTTACCCTTCTTACAATTTTCATCTCTTTTTTTTTTCTAACCTTATACTCATATAAATTGGTTTTATATAATTGGTTTTGTACTTTTAGACGATCTCATTATTCACATCACTAATTTATAATTGCAACTATTTATTTTTAATAAATCATTTTTTTTTTGTGAAAGAAAATATATTTATAGCAATTTACGTACTCCTTTCATTTTAAGAATATGGATTTTAAAACGTACACCTTCATTACTTGTAATTTACTCAAATATAATACAATAATTCCTTGACTCTTGACGTCTAAGAGAAGGTAAGAAATTATTTAACATAATTACACTATCTTTGTAATTGAATATTTTTTTTGGATTTAAATAAATAATATAGTACTAATATAGTATACAAATCCCAAACCCTCTTTCCTCCCTGGTTGCGCCCCAAGACTCAACGAGAAGTAATTATGAGCAATAAAAGATAATAATTTTATAACAGGCATCTATAGGGGGAATTTTTTTTAATCTTATACAACCTATTTAAAAAAGTCGTTACTAGCATTTCTATAGTCTCAATAGTCATATTGAGGTGCGGCGAAAGCGGGAGTGTTCCCGCACACTCCCACAGGTCAAGTCAGAAATGCCGAATTAGTCAATTAAACATGTTATTGTCATTATTAACGTAGGCTCCCCATGCAATGAAATATAGTGACTGTATAGAAATTTTCTTAAGAAACAAAACTGTCAAAGACGGAGAGGGTCTTTTCATCATAATGAATAAAATTTCTTTAGGAAACAAAACAATCAAAGATGAAGAGGGACTTTTCATCATAATGAATGGGGGGCTTGATGTCTCTCAGGGCGACTACAAACTTTCTACCCAATTGAAAACACATATATGAAATAAATATAAATTATAAATGGTATGTATATTTAAGCAAGAGAATATATGTAATATCTCTTAAGGAAAATTACATATATCCCTCTCTACACCTCTAAAATTACAAACTTATGTATAACTACAATACTTTTTAAGCATGATTTAAAAAAATATATAATTTTATAAGTTTAAAAGAGGATATATGCAATTGCCTATCATATTTAAACATCCTAATGTCACTTAGAGTAACCTATAATCATGGAAACAAGTTAAAGCTAAAACCCTAGAAAAGATACCATTTCTTTTTTTTTTTTTTTTAAACGGCTTGTTAGTAGTTAGTTGTTAGTATCACCAAGTTAGTAATATTCGCCAATACCAAGGTTTGAACCTTGGACCTCCAAGAGAGACAACGCCTCCCATCTCCCGCTTAACCACTAGGCCAAGAGATCATTGGTAAAAGATACAATTTCTCATGAGGCTCTAACCGGAGAGTAGCCAGTGGATCTTCTACCCCTAGGTATTTCATCGCCTTTTTCAATTTTGGATTTTAAATTGAGTAAATAATAGTGAGTTAAATGAATTAAAATGTTAATGGACTTTAAAGTTTAATAGACTAAAATAATTAAATTATTATTAAGTTTAATAATGACTTATATATCTTTATTTATATTATATACATACATAATACTTGTGGGTTAGACTTGCGCTTCGCCAAGGTTCGATTTAGAATACATAAAAGAGAACGTCGTAATTATATTATTTGTGGTTATCATGGTTTTGCTGAGTTCGGGTACTCAATTTTCAAGGATATCTAAATATGTTTTAATGATTTGTTATTATACTATTATGATACTATTACCAACATATGATATTTGATAGGTTGTAGATATCAATTAGAATGAATATGTTAAAGACATTTGAATAAAAACTCTTATCAAATGTAAAACATTTTATTATGATTAAGCGTACAATTATACTATTAAATTATTAATGCTATAATTTAACAAAAACAAACTACTAAATTTTCAAGTAATATAGTAACAAAATGTTGTCGTTATTATTACTATTAAATTATTGATATCATTATATTTATTATTAATATAATTAGTTTTTGAAACATATAAGATAATATATCATTAACTAACAAAATTAGTTAAAAATACAAATATTATATACCCAAAATGCCCATAGAATAATAATTATTTTTTGAGAAAATTGCATAACTTGTCCTTATGATTTAATCAAATTACATGTTTAGTCCCGAAACTTTACAAATTGCAAAGATAGTTCAAAACTTTGTGTAATCATCGCATGTTTGGTCCCTGGCACTAAATTCATTTATTTTTTATGCATTTTATAAAATTTAAACAAACTTTTAAATTTAATTTTAGGGACCAAAGTGAAACGCCCACATAAAAGTTTGAACTAACTTTGCACTTTTGTAAACTTTGGGGACCAAATTTGCAATGACTACACAAAAGTTTGGACTAACTTTACAATTTTTAAAGTGTGAGGACCAATCATTCAATTTGATCAAACCACAAGGACCATTTATGCAATTTTCTCTTATTTTTTATTATTTGTTATTATATGTGATAATATTTATTAATTGGAAAATAGTTCAGATAAAAATAGTTTTAAATCTATAAAATAGAAAAAGTAATCTTAGCCATTACTATTCTTAATTAATGACTGAAATCAAATTGTGTGATATAAGTTTGTCAGAGAGATATTTAGGAATAACTACTATTGTTAACTTTTATTTCGTGTTCTTTTATTTTTTTAAACGTTCATTACTTTTATATGCGTTATTATTTTTTTTTTATAGATCTCATACCATAAAACGTGTGTTTTAATCTTTAAAACATGTACAACATTGTTTTATGAAAGATAATACTTTTTTTCAGTTGTTTAAGCTCATGCAAATTCTACTTGCCATTGTTTCTTTAGTTTAGCATATGGTGGTGGTGGTGCTAGTGGTGGCGGATGGTGGGTGGTGGTGGCGGACGGTGGTGGAGGCGGACGGTGGTGGAGGGGGACGGTGGTGGTGGCGGACGGTGGTGGTGGACATGGGTGGTGGTGGGTGATGGTGTTTAATCTTTTGCAAACTTTAAAAGACTTTAAAAGTGGTTGGGCCAAGTGTGCATTATACAGACCTCGCGCAGACCTTTTCTAATGAAAATTCTTGCAAAAAAACAAACACTCTACAGACCTCAATCTCTGCGTGTGGTCTGCGCGACGTAAACAAAAAAGGTCAGGAAAGCTTTTCTAAAAAAACAAACACCCCCTAAACTAAGAAGTTCTCGCTTAAGCTTCCAAGTTCTAGCTTACCAACTATGTTTTCGCCCATGAAGTTCTCACACATCTTAATTTTTTTCGCAACCTTTGTTTAAACTTCCCAAGCCTCAATACTTAGCCTCTACAATATCTCCTTAAGCTCGGTGAATCAAATGTCTTCAATTATCTACATCATCACACTTGTACCCTCCCCTGTATGCATACATGTTTTTCTCAAAAGCTTTATTCAACATCCAACTGAACTGAGCATCAACAAAATGAACTAAAATGTTAGCTTCAATTTGACATGGTTGTAATCTTAGCATATCTTCCTTCCCAAACTTTAACAAATCCAAACAATAAACCATAGCATGGCCTGTTTCCTATTGACATACCTATCTCATCAACATAGATAATCTATTAACCAACATCGGTGAATGAATAGGAATCACCCTTGTAGTCTTTAAGTATTCAAAAATTCTTATGATCTAAGGAGCATTGGAAATAAGGAAAATTTTGAATTCATCTTTCAAGACTTTAGATTTGGCTATCTTGAAATTATTAAATGTAGACTTGCTCTTCTCTTTAGAATCAGTTTAAATGAGAACTTGCTTTCTCTTTAGATTCAGTTTCAGATCCATTTAGCCTTACATAATTTCTTGTATTGATAAATGGAATTCTTCCCATAGCATGTATATCAGTTGCACACAGTGTATGAAAATCATGCTCACTCTTGAATTATTCGATTGTACTAGTACGTCTTTTAATCACATATATCTTGCTATTACAAAAATGGAAAGTTTTGTACAAGTCATAACTTGGTCATACGTAGACCAACCGGGTAAAAACAAATTTTTAAATACAAGTTTATAGAGTCCTCTAACTAACCTAAAGGGTCTCACATCATTCTAACATTGTTTGGTCCTCCAAAATCTATAAACAAAATCAAAGATCAAAGCTTCAAAATTCAAGTAGAATATTGGACTGTTTTCGTAGAGTCATATCTCCCTCATACTTCATCCAATTTAGGCGATTCTTTTTGGAAGTAATTTTAAGGTCATAGCTTTCCATGGATGTATTTGTTATCGTTTTGTCGTCCAAGCAGCCTACGCAAGATCAACCTATACAAGCAGAAATATTTTTATAAAACTTAAATGTTAAGATTTGGAACTAATTATGTAAAATAAGTTAAGAACTAGATTCAAAGATTGATTCTAAGAAGTTTAAGGATAAGGTTATGTAAGAATAATTAATCATTAATGTTGAGCTAATGCATGTTCAACATGGGATGTAGATAACAAAAATAAATAATAAGGACTTGGAAACTAAAATACAAATGGTTTGGGAAACTTAATAAAGGAGGTTGGACTTGAAATAATAAATGAACAACGTTTTCATTAAAATAAGTACATGGTTGGATATTAAGAACTAGACTATGAGGACTGCATCGAATTAGGTCTTATCGACCTTTAGTTATCTTATTTTGTTTTGTTATTTATAGTTACTTGCTATATTTGTTGTAGACATTAGATTGTGTTGTAATCAAGGTGAGTTTCACAGCCTCTTTTAATATGTTTTACTTGGCGAAAAAGCGTGCTCAAAGTTTTTGGACTGTGTCATGTTAAATTTGTTTTGAACTTGGATTGTATTGTCATGTGTGGTGTGAATCATTGGAACTAGATTTTATTCATGAGTATTTATGCTTACTTTGGACTTAGATTGGACTATTGTGGATAGGTACTGTTAGTACTTGTGGGTTGACACCCTAACCTTGTTATCGGTATGCTAGTTAAGACTGATGAGGCCTGTGGTGTGCCCTTGGGTGAATATAATCGGGTTATCTAGACTCAAACTGGTATGAGCTTAAATTTTTTCTGTTAATTATTTTCTTATACACGCACAAACTTTGTACATGACTTATATGATAACATAACTTGTACTTATAAACTTCTGAACTCGCCAACATATGTTAACTTTCTAGAGCATATCTTTTCAGGTAACGATGAATTACTAGAACAATGGACAAAAGCAATAGACATACTGGATTATTTGATTTTTTTTGTTGTGGATCATGTTTATATGATGGATTTGCATTTGGTTTGGACAATATATGTACTTATTCGTTCCGGTTTAAAACTTTGGATTATTTATGCATGTGTGAAATCACGTTATGATATTGATTGTTCTTGACAATTGTTTTTTTATGTTAGGTGACGTGATGATCCATTGACGGAGAATTCCTTTATAAATTTTTTATACCCCCAAATGTGTTATGATAATCCTGTCCGTCGTATGCTCGTGTTTCCACTACCACTAAAGGTGTGAAAATTGATATTGGAGCCATTGGTTCTAGAGAATTAAGTGGATTATTTGACCAAGACTATAAACTAAGTACCCACATATAGTATGTATAATAGGATTATGTGTGCATTGTTATACATGTGAATGTGATGCGTGTGTTATTAATTATGTTGAGTAACGTGTCTTACGTGCTATCTATGATATACTTATTTGGGAAAATTATGGATATTGTACCATCTGTGTGTAACTTGAGAAATCATTATGTAAGGAAATCCTTTCAAAATGTACTTGACTTTTAGACAATCCGGATTTATACGTGCTGCTATAAGGATTCTTCTAAGAACTTAGGTTGTTAATCCAATCTTTATTTCGTGTGTCTGCAGGCGGTGTCACATGTTTAAAAAAAACTATTTAATTTTCATCTACATAATTAGAAAAAGTATTTAATAAATTATTTAATTGATTCAAAAAATTTTTAGTTGAATTAAAAAAACAAAAATAAATATTTAATTTTCATCTACATAATTAGAAAAAGTAAAAACAAAAACCTGCCTAAACAATACACAACAAAATTAATTGATATGGAATCTGCGGAACTTGAACCCGGCCAGGGGCGAGGAAAAGTAACTTTTTACCGGTGCACCATGCTATAACTTGTTTTACATTTCCGTTCAAAAAAATCACTTGGTTTACTTTTGCAAAAACTATTTGATTGAATAAATCAGTCAAAAACCACAAAACAATAGACACCTGGGCCAAATAAGTTAAAAGTATTGTAGACAATAAGCTGATAAATGTTATTATTAGAATTTTATTATGGATCAAATAAATAAATAGGATAGATCCGTAAATGGAATTTCAAAACCCCAAAAAGTAAAACATTTTTCAAAAAACACCCAAAAATGAAAAACCATCTCAGACTCCCAAAAATATCCGTTTTGAAAATAAAAATCAATAAACACATTAGTCGGGCTGATAAACAGTCAAAACCAAATTTTAAACAGAACCCAATAAATCTGAAAATGTCGAGCATACCAATTCGCTTCATTTTAAACCATTCAATTGGATTTTATCATTTAATAAATACCACTTCACCCTTGTAAATTTAGTGGTTAAAATTTTAGGCACATGTCGTTTGTGTTGTTAGTCGAGTTGCAAGAGTTAAAAATATTTGTTGGCCATCAAGGTTTAAAACGTGGAGCCGGTTTAAATGTCAGAAAAATTATTGCTGTTAAAAAAATATGTAATTATGTATGTACATGAGAATAATGCAGCAGATAAATGGGAGACTTGACCAACTTCATGGAAACTAAGTGATAGGCGTAAAGAAACCGTCAAAATTCAATTATTTTTCTAATAAACCAAAAGTCATTGTCAAAATTCCTATGTAGTCTTACTCTTTAAGTCTCGTATACAAACAATATGTGATTATGTTCTGGACTTTTAAACAGAAGTAAAGAATACCTTATAGGTTTGGCTAATATTTTAATTAATAAATATTCTATCGAAAGTTGGGTAAACCAGAACTTTTTTTCACTGGGTTAGATCTACATTTATTTTCGAGTTGTTTGATGATTTAAAACTCTAGAAGCCTCTAAACAAGCCATTACATTGGTTTTGCGTTCGTTTTTGTCTAAATGGAATGTTGGCGGTTGGTTTGGGATTTTTTGAAATCATTAGAAATTGTTCAGCTTGCAGTTATGTTTATTAGCACTGGTCAGAAAAAAAAATTAAACCAACCATCGCTTTGGATTTATGGTCCATTTTTTAAACTAAATTTTGGTTGTCGGTTTGGGATTTTTGAAACTGTAATGAAAGAACAAATAAGAAGAAATACTTTCACCCCTACCGATTTAATAACCTCTGCTACAAAAAAGCTTAGGTGGTGTTTGTTTTTAAAAAGCTAAAATGTTTGTAGTTTACGTATCAGATCTGCAGACATCTGTAACAGAAGATGTAGACCAAACCTTTGCGGTTTTTAAGAAGAAAACTGTTTGGCTTTTAACGTCTGTAGATTATTAAAATAAACTAGTGGGTGGTGGTGGCAGGGGCGGACCTACATATGTTTTACGGGTTCATCCGCACCCCGTGAAATTTTTGTTTCTTCTAGTATGTATGAGTTCGAATCCCAACCGACCCCCAAGAAATTTTAACCCCGACCCTCAAGAAAAAAGAGAACAGAAACAACATGAACGAAAAAAAGTTTGGGCGATCGACAATTGCTGCAACTGGTTCGTGGTTGATTTGCAGACGACATGGAGCAAATGAAGAAGAAACAAGTTTTGATGTTAGCAGATGAAGAAGAAAGACGAAGAAGAAAGAAATATTGATGTTAGAGGATAATTTGATTTAGTCAAGATAAGCTAATAAAGCCCAAAATATAATAATTAAAAGTATTGAAATTTGATGGACAGTTATTGACAAGACAAATCAGAACTTCTTGTTAAATGAACAACTTAACTTTTTACGTTACTTGACTATTAATTGTGTTATTTAACTCTTAAAAATTTAAATTATAAAAGGGATTGAATATTTAAACATATCAAAATTATAAATTAACATCTCAATTTTTATACGTGTCGAATAACACCATATGCGTCGTATAGGGGGGTCGTATAGTCCTATACGGTCGTATAATCCATTTGACAGTCCCCTGAATTTTTACTTATAGTCTGTGTCAAAATTTGCTATGCGGGTCGTATAGCCCCATATGTGTCGTATAGGGCTATATGGGGCATATAGCTCTCTGACAAGCCCCCCTGAATTTTCCTCACTTTCAGTGTTTTCGACCCTATACGCCGCGTATGGACCCATACGCGACGTATACGGGGGTGTCGATTTATCCAAATGGGTGTCTAAATATCAGGACCCTTATAAAATAACTTTTAAATCATTATGTAATTTCTTTACCAATTTAAGAAATCTAATTACATTTTAATATAATATATGTTGTATTACTTATTCGTTTATCATATTCAAGATTATTTTTTTTCTTATCCTCGAAATATATATAATTCTGCTATGTATTTTTGTGGGTTCTAAATAGTAAGCATGGAATAAATAAATCCAGTAGAACATTGAAGTGATGATCGTTTAATATGAGTTTTGTTGGAGTCATTGCCACTGAACGCCAATTTGTTCACGTTTACACGTACTCATCTCTCAATCTAATTCTAAATATCCCAAAGTCCTTTAATTTAAGAATTTGTTTTTAAATTTTTTTCAATTAAATTTCACTTTATTATTTAATTATTTGCTAGATTAAATATTTGATATTAATTTTTGGATTAATATATTTGATTAATCAATTGACTAGTTTCTTAGATGCTTGATTATTTGACGAAAATTACATCAGACCGGGCCTATACGGGTAAAAGTTAAAATATAGCGATAGACAACCAACCTTAATAATGTTCGACCCTCATGGAAAAATTTTCTGGGTCCGCCACTGGGTGGTGGTGGGTGGAGGGGGTGGGTGGTGGCGGACTGTGGGTGGTGGCGGAGGTGGACGGTGGTGGCGGCGGACGGTGGCTGCGGCGGAGGTGGACGTGGGTGGCTGTGGACAGTGGTGGTGGCGAAAGGTGGCTGGTGGCGGAGGTGGCCGGTGGTGGCGGCGGCCGGTGGTGGTGGTGGGTGTTGGTGGGTGGTGGTGTTTAAGAAAAGCTCTGCAGACCTTAGAAGTAGCTGGGCCAAGTCTACACCAAAAAAAGATCACGCAGACGTTTTTTAATGAAATGTTTTTGAAAAAACAAATAGTCTGCAGATGGTAATGTCTGTGTGTGGTATGCGCGGCGCAGACAAAAGAGCTTGCACAAACATTTTTCAAAAAAACAAACACCCCTTTATAAAACCAACTCCATTTGAAATGTTTCATAAAAAGCATCTATGTAACCCCGACTATATGACCAATCCAATCATATATAGAATTTTTTATTATGTCTAAAAAAATTCGTTGATGTGATGTGGTGGTCAACTAACTTGATCGGCATAATAATTCAATAAGTAGTTTTACTAACTTTGATCTTACTTTGATAAAGTGTCTTAGTCTGGGGGTTGAATTTGTAACTTTGTATTAATTTGTTATTTTCTATTAACATACTTGTATCGAAGATTAGGGTATAATATATAAGAGTTTCATAGATGTTAAGGTGATAAGATTTATCACTTTCATTTTTGTAATTCGTCTTCAAATAAACAAGAACTAGTTGATTTAATGTTTAATTCTTCATTTGGTTCTGTGGGCTTTTTCGACAATTGGTATCAGAGTCCAAAGTTTATCGGTCAATTTAGAGAATAAAGATTCAATTGAAGAAACAATTGAAGAAACATATTGAAGAAATCAATGGTGTCGACAAAGTTTGAGATCAAAAGTTTGATGGTATGAACGATTTCAGGTTATGGTGTTTAAGTTGAGGGCCTTACTAGTACAAGAGAGGGTAGTTGATGCTCTGGCCGGAGAAACTAGGTTGCCTGCGACTCTCACAGATAAAGAAACTACGGAAATGTTGGAGCAAGCTCTCAACTCAATCAGTTTGAATATGGGTAATTGGGTGTTGAGGGAAGTGTCTAAGGAAGAGACTACGGCCGGTGTTTGGTCGAAATTAGAAAGCCTTTACATGATGAAATCATTGGCAAATCGATTGTATATAAAGAAGAAACTCTACACGTTTCAGATGGTACCTGAAAAGTCTATGGAGGATCATATTGATAAATTGGATAATGGACTCTGGGTGTCAAGAACCGACTGGTAATAAACAATGTGTCAAGAATGATTGGATGATTTTCTTGAATGTCTTATTGATGGGTATGAGATTTCTAAAGTGCTTGTAGTAACCAAGAATATGTTCAGAACTAAATGGAAAATAGATTCAGGGTGTTCTTGGCATATGACTTCCAATAAGGAGTACTTTGATGAGCTTCATATGAATAATCTGGGTATTATGCAGTTGTGAGATGATAGGGCATGTCACATCAAGGGGCTTGGCACTATCATTCTAAAACTTAGAGGTGGAGTAGAGTTCAAGCTATTAGATGTGAGGTACATTATTTTTTGTCTAGAAGTTTAATATCACTTGGTGTGTTTGAGAAGACAGGTTGTCATATTAGTCTTAAAGGTGGAAAGGCTAAAGTCATAAGTGGTTCTATGGTATTACTTTCCAGGAACAGGAAAGAGAATAATGTATATGTGCTAAGTGGTAATGTAATTCAAGGGTCAGTTGATTATACAAATGAAATTTCAAGTAGTTCAACTATGTTGTGGCATAACAAGATGCGTCAAATTAGTGGTTAGGGACTTGCTGAGTTACATCAGCAGTAGTTGTTGAAGGATTTGAGTAGACTTGACATGGAATTTTGTGAGCATTATGTGATGGGAAAGGCCTATAAAGTGAGTTTTGGTAGAAGTAATAATACTACTAAAGGAATACTAGACTACTGTACACACTAATCTTTGGGGCTATTTAAGCATATATCATTAGGAGGATCAAGGTACTTCTTATCCATAGTGAATGACCTCTCAAGAAGGGTATGGGCGTATTTACCAAAACACAAAGATGAAGCATTCAATAAGTTGAAGGAGTGGAAAATTCTGGTGGTAAAATGGACAGTAAAGATGGTAAAAAAGGCAAGGTTAGACAATGGATTGGAGCTTCGTAACAAATTGTTTGATCAATTTTGCAAAGATAGTGGCATCTCAATACACCCCAGCAAAATGGCCTTGTGGAAATAATGAATAGAACCATTCTTAACAAGGTAACGTGCATATTTATTCGTTTTGTTCAGCCAAAGAGCTTCTGGGCAGAACCTATATCTACATTAGTGTATCTAATAAACATGTCACCATCATTTGTTATATACATGAAGACTCCTATGGAGATGTGGCCAGCAAAATATAAGCATTTATAGGTATTTAGATCTTGAGCTTATGCTCATATTAGTCAAGGTAAACTCGAGCCTAGAGCTCGAAAGTGTATTTTTCTATGGTATCTAGATGGAGTAAATGGTTATAGGTTGTGGAGACTAGATGATGTTAGCCCTAAAGTGATTGTGAGTATGGATGTGGTGTTCTAGGAAGAAGTAATGTACAAGGACGTAATAAACACTAGTTCCAATTTGTCAAAGAGACATGAGGTCTAAATTGTGGTAGAGCATACCGGTAGTGATACTGGGGAACACAGAGAAGGTTCTAGTCAACAAACAAGTACTCAAGGAGTTGATACTAAGTATAGTTTGGCACAAAACAAAGGTAGAAGGGTTATAATTCCACCTGCAAGATACACTTGCAGTGCTAGCATATCTGTTTTTATGTTTAGTGGAAATTAAGTGATACGTCTGGAGAAAACCTCATGGAAATTAAGTGATACGTGTGGAGAAAACGTCAAAATTCCATTATTTCATAAATCAACCAATTAAAAGTCGTCGTCAAAATTCTTATGTAGTCTTACTCTTAAGTCTCGTGTACAAACAATATGTGATTATTACCTAGACTTTTAAATGGTAGTAAACAATACCTTGTAGGTTTGAATAATATTCTATTCTATTCTACTTTACTATATATAATAACAAATAGTCGGTGACTGCAGTTGCTTTCTAAGGTGTTCTAATTTAGCCACTAAACTTAATAATTTTCAAAGAGCCCCAACAATTCTCAAAGTCTCATTTAACAGAGATGAAAAGCAACAAATACGGTGCTTGTACTGCTCTAGAGGGATGATGAAAGGATCTAGTAGTCTGGTGGAAAATTGAAGTGAATAAAATCGTAAGTGTGTTGATATTTGTTCCTGTTTGGTTTATAAGTTCGTGTGTAATATTGTTTACGATCATATAATTTGTAACATTCCGATTGTTTGTTAATGAATTTCATATAAGATGGTTTTCTTAACGACTCGTATGAGATAGTCAGGTAATTGATTGTTGCAATTAAGTCTTGATTGCTTTGCATCTTTTGGATCTTGTGAAATAGAAACATGAAGTAACATTTTGGATGTAATGTTATTCATCCACAAATGTAAATTTTGATATCATTAATTTTCTTTCCCAACTGTTTGTATATTTACCCCTTTAATCTTGACCTTGACCCGTGTATTCATCAAAGTAGAGCCGGTTCCATCAATTCAATCAAGTTGGCTTCTTTCTCCTTGTCTTTCCACTTTGTACACTCGAAAGCAAAGTGTCCAAATGGCTCACACTCATAGCATCGAAACCCGTTTTTATCTCCTCGACCTGAGCCCCTTCCACGTCCTCTTTCCCCTCTACTGGATCCTCTTCCGCGACCTTTTCCCTGTCCATATTGCTTATCATCATGCTCACAATTGGTCAACAAAAGTTGCCCTCGATCTTCTTCTTTTTCGTCATGAGTTTCTAACATTTATTCATATGCGTTGAGTTTTCCCACCGCTTCTTCAAAAGGCATTTTTTTCATTCTCCGAGTATTGTACGATGGAAGCAACAGCTCGTAAGTATTTCTTCGGGGCTGAATTAAGAAGCTTTCTTACAACGACCTCCTCTTTAAGATTTGAACTGAGACTTTTAAACTTTGCTACAATACCATCTATCTTTCCCGAAAAATCATTAATCGTCTTGTTTTCCTTGATCTTTAGCATTTTCAACTCGCTCCTTAAGTGTTTGCAATTGTGCCTTTTGGACTCACTCCGCTCCTAAGTATCGAACCCGGATCGACTCCCAAACGTCTTTAGCATCCATATGTTTAGCAACCTGCAAAAGAATATCTTCCAGTAATGTTGAAAAATTAATAGCTTTTGTAGTATGATTTTTCTTTTCCTCCACGATTGATCCGGTGACCGGGTTTATTGCTTCCCAAAGACCATATGCCTAAAGTATTGTCTCAACTAGGATCGACCATGATGTGTGGTTTGTTTCGGTCAACTTGGGACATTGAGGAGATACATTTCCTTGCTCTCGACCCGTTACTACTCTTGCGTTTTCTGCCATTTCTTGCTAAATACTTGCTATCTTACTATCCACTCTTTCGGTTTCTTGGTCTCTCTTGGCGCCTCTTGCTTTACCTTGATGCGTCTTGCTTTAACTTACTACTAAGCGACAGGTTTTCACCATTCAATTGCCTTGCTACTTGCTTACCTTCTTACGATCTACTTACATGAAAACACCATTGCACTTGCTTCTTGTAAACCTAGTGGTATGGGCCTAGGGCTCTGATACCAAATGTTGGTACAAGATCCTTTTTATTTTGATTGTAAATATGAGTTTGGTACTGGATTTGTGATGAAGAAAATACAGGAAGATGATAGAAAATTTTGTAAAGAGAAAAAGCATACATTCATTTAATAAAAGCAAAACTATAAATAGCCTACATACCCAATGGAAATAAACAAATTCACCCTACAAATTAGACTCACATTCATCTAAATTATTGCATGACTTCTTCAACCTGCACTTCTCCACACACCCAGTCAACCATGATCATCTACCATTTATTTAATTCATTAAATAAAACAAACTAAAATTACTGATAAAACCGAAGGGAAAACCGATCCGTCAAGATTAACCAACATATCACATTGTGTGCTTATCGTCTCTGGTTTTAAGTTCATTCCCTTTGTGTTCTTTTGTTTATTTCATTTGCTAGCTTTCACCATTTTCATCATTCAAGCGTTAATGTCTTTATATTTCTTTTATTGCATCAGATTGTTTAATGCCACAAATAAATTGGCAATGAAATTTTCATATAAGCGTACACAAACTCACACATTTATAATTTATAATTATAATAATGGTTTGCTCACTACTTATATATTTTCTTTGTTACAAGAAAAAGATTCTTATTTCTTTTGGTTTTTCTTTGAATCCATTTGCATTCTTCAATGCTATTTACATTGGCTGGCTTTCTTTTTTATTCTTTACACCTATTTGTTTAAACTAATTAAATTCCTTCTTTCTGCTTGCAGAACTACAACCTGTTGAAAAGAGGAGAATCTTGGAAATCAATGCAGCTGCTTATGTAACATCAGATTGTGAAGTGGGCATCATTTATCTTTTGCTATTTTTCAAAAAAATGAATTCTGTAAGTATAGTGTTGGTAAATCTACATTCCAGAAAATTGACAATATCAACTGTTTCATTATATAAGTAAACCATTAATATGTCACAACTTACAATCGCTACAGTTTGAGATCTTTTACTAAAACATACAAGGGAAGGAATTAGAAATAGTTTGTTATGATATATGACAGTCCTCTATTTCTCATATTGTTATATTTCTCTATCCCCATCCCCTTTTGAGTTTTCATTCAATCAATGGCTATTTCCTTTTATATCTTGTAATTCCTATATAGTTGGTATTGATTACCTTACAAAGTCGGATTAACTTCCGATCAGAGAAGCATATGGTATTAAAGTTTTTTTTGTTAAAAATCCTTATTAATTTAAGACTTTTTAAAAAGAACTTTTTAAAATAAATGTTTGGGATAACTTGTGTAGTGAAAATATCCAATAAGTCAATAAGTTGTTTTTTAAAAAAGTGTTTACTTAACTTATTCATATAAAATGCCCAAAAAAGGCATTTTTATATATTTAAAGTCATTTGCTACTTTTATATGTAATATTATATACTTAATAGTTTTTTTTGGACAAATAATAGTATTTTACATAAATTCAAAATGTATATATAATTTTTAGCAACAAATTTTATAATTTTTTGATTAGACCACAATAGCATTCATACAAATTATAAATAATTCATAAACAATACGAAAATGCTGTCATAGTACATTCACCTCCCTGATTCCATTATATCTAGCACAATAATATCTTGTATCGTTGCCATATGCAAATCTTCATTATTCTTATGACGTACATTTGGACCTTCTTCATGAACTTTATTACTAGTACTACCTTCGATGAGATTGTAGGATTCTTGTTGTTTCATGTTAAATGCTTCATCAAACCTACCGGCCTTTCTAATAAAGTTATGGATCGCCATCATGCTATCACACTACTCACTTGGTGCTCATACTTATAATTAACATGAATATCTCTCAATAATGCCCACATAACTTTCAACACTCCAAAAGTTCGTTTAATGATATTTTGCAACGATAAGTGGTGATAGTTAATGTCTCTTTTGGTCCACGAGGAGCATGCATAGCACTAGTCTGTCTTCGTTGAAAATTTGGTAGATGATAACAAATGTTTGTAACTTTGTAATGAGCAAGATACCCTTTAGTATTTAGGTATCTAGCATCAACAACGTAATATTTATCTTCAAATATAACAAGCATTTGTTATTCAATCAAACAAGAATTAAAAATATAAAGGATGCATTACTAATAATTTATACTATGCACCCGTTGGATTTGGAAAATGAAGCTCCAACCTTTGTAATACTTCAATAAAAGTTCTTGCGTCATGCGCGGTCCCCTCCCATCCAACCCATACAAATGTAAAGCGTATGTCAAAATCACAAACATCATTATATTTTATGTATCATATCATTTTCTACCAATGTACTTTTCTTGATCACTCTGTCAAACTAACACCCTCACGTGAGTCCCATCTATAACTTCGATTTAATCCTCAAATATAAAAAAGATATCATAATTAAATCATTTTCTAAAAAATTTAATTATCATCAAAGTAACTAGAACATTGGTTAATACCTTGAACATTGGATGATATAAAGAATCATTTAATATATATTCGGGTACATCATCATTATAGTTTGTGGTTGGCCTTATGATGTCGGCATTTGTATTAAGCACAACTACTAAAATTGTATGAAAATGTATATGAATGGTTTCTTCGTAATGATTAAAAGATTTTTGCACAAACCATTTGTACATCCATATGCCAAAATCATCAAGAAGATTCCGACTGGCTCCTCATTAGACATATTACATGTTTGTTTCAATTCGTAATTAGTAGCAAGCTCTCTGCATAAACTATCTAAAAAATACTCGCACGTGTAATCTAAATATTTCATAACAGCGTCTAGCTTGACCATTTAATATTTCATTAATAAATATGTTCCATGTGTGATTCGACGTGTGAATGGTTTTCATGAGTTATGCAAGTTACGAGATATTATTATTCCTTTTACAATTATTTCATATAAATTTTTGAATTTTATAATCCTCGTCCACCAAATATTCTTCATCACTTTCATATGAATTGGAGTCGTCACTTTCCATCCTATAAAATAAAAATTTTAAAAATAAATAATAATAAAAATATAAAATCTCAAACGATAACACATAATGTCAAACAATAACATATAATATCAAACGATGCCTGATACGTTAATGTTTTATATGTGTTTTAAGTGTTTAAAAGTATGCTTTTAACGCTATTTTTCTATCGAGCGTAGTCACTTTGTGTTATGTTTGAATTGCAGGTTTAATGAGCTTAAATGATGTATTCAAGGGTTGGAACGTAAGACAGAGGCTAACCACGTATTTTAGGGGGAGGACGTAAATTACGTCCCTAAGGACGTAACTTACGTCGTGTACTTAATTTTGGTGTAATTCTCCGGATTTTGACCATATTTAAGGAGGGTTATCAATTCTAAAAACCCTAATTCGCATTGGGAGCAAAAAGGAACGAACCTTGGCCATTCTTGAGGATTCTTCCACTTCGACAACTCATTCCAATCCATCAAATCATGTTCCAATCCGATTTTGTTGCCGAATTCATGAAGAAGCAAGGCTAAACCGCTCGTGATCTACCTCGGGAAATAGGTTTCGCGTTATTAGGTTTTTGCTAATGTTTAATTTGTGTTGGGATTAAACTTTAGAACCCGTTAAGTTCTTTATTGAGTTTAACTTGTGTCTTGATTGTTTAAACAATTGTTTTAGTGAATCTTGATTTGAATGTCATATGATTTTGCGCAAGTTGTATGATTGCAAAGTTTTGGTTGTTAATTCAATTGGTATGGCGTATTAAGACTCGTTAAGTCTTGGTTATCTTTATCACTTAATCATTACACGTATAGAATCCCCATTAAGGATTTCCCATGACGTTGAACAAAGCAATTCCCGAAAACCAAACCTTGATCCCGTGGTGGATTGCTTTTTCTCATAATTATCTTCTCAATTAATTTTAATTATTTGCAATTTGTTTTCATAGTTTAATTAGTAATCATTCCAAAATTCATCTTTCACAGCCAAGAGGCAATAGTTAGTAATTTTTAATCTAATCCATTTTCTTACAAATCAAAGTATGACACACCGACCACTAATTCCACGAGGATCGACAACCCTACTTACCCTAACTAGTTAAGGTGAATAGGAACACATAATTAACATCTTATTTGACTGATACTTCGACATCGATCAAATTTTGGCGCCGTTGCCGGGGAATCGGTGCGCTTGGTGTTTTGTTATTTGATTTGTTTTAAATTTTAGTTTACTTGTTTTTTATTTATTTGTTTTTATTTTCATGTTACGCTTGGTGTTTTTCAGTGTGCAGGTGATAGGTTGCATGCATACTCGATATTACGGTAGGAAATCACCGTTAGTATTCGATCCAGATATAGAGAAATCAACACGGTATAATCGTGTTCTTCATCGATCAGGGTTACAGACTACATCAATTTTACAAGCTATTGATTAAGTAGTTGATAGTTCATCTGATTCAACTCACATGGATAATCCAAATACCCAACCACCTCAAAATCCAAACTTTCCTCCTAATAACCAAGATCAAAACCCGAATCCACCGCCACCACCAAATAACAACCGCAACAACCGGAACCAACCACCACCCAACAATAACATGAATCACAATAACCTCAACCAAGGAGATGAGTTTGATCATGTGAGCATGCATAGTGTTCACACGGGTGATGAAGACTATGAGGATGAGTGGAACAACAATGAAGAGCCTTATAATGATGCCAATTATAATGCTTGGGATGGAAATTTCGATGGAGGTGATGGAAATAATGGAAATAACAATTGGGGGAATGATCATTAGGGGTGGAATGCACCACCTATCAACCAACAACGAGGTAGGATTAACAATAATGTCAATCAACCAAGAAGACCTCAAAGAGTTCAAGTCCAAGGTGTGGATAGCCATTTCAGACCGGCTATTTCTGAAAACCCAAACCCTATTGCACCTCCAAATCATAGAGGAAGAGCTTTTGATGTACGCCCTCATTATCTCACCATTCTTCCTGCATTTAGAGGAACTGCAACAAAAGAACCATATGTGCATCTTGCTGAATTTGATGCCATATGTAACACTATTGGTGGAAACCATTTCACACAAGATGAAGTGAGGCTGCGATTATTTCAATTCACTTTGAAAGATAGAGCTAAGCAATGGTTTCTCGCCTTGCCCGATAATAATATTCACACATGGCAAGAAATGCAACAAACATTTTTGGATGAATACTATTCGATGGGTAAAGCTAGTGATGCAAGAGATGCTATCCGATCCTTCCAACAACAAGCAGGAGAACAATTTCATGTAGCATTCACAAGATTTAAAGAACTCATCCGTATGTGTCCGCATCATGGAATTGCACGTTGGGAATTGATAAAATCTTTCTCGGATGGATTAACGAATGAGGAAAGAAAGTATTTGTATTCTACAAGCAATGGCACATTCCTTTCCAATCATGAAGATGCAGACTGGGAATTCTTAGAAAGGATGTGTAGAAACTTCAAAGCACAAGCTTCAGCCAGTAGACGATCTAAGCCTAATTCAGCAAGGTCAACCACGGTTGATTATGAGACTAAGGAGCGAATTGCAGTGCTAGAGAAACAATTGGCAAGGTTAGGGTGACCAGGTGCAAAGGAGGTTGCAACTATGGGATATGACGTATGTGAAGAATATGGTGAGTTAGGTCATATTGGTAAGTCATGTCAATTGGTAATGGGAAGAAGTGAGAAAGTTAATCAAGTATACGAAGATAGAAAGCAATTTGACGTGAATTCCAATACCTATCATCCCAGTTTGAGAAATCATCCTAATTTCAAGTATGGGAATGCTTTAAATAAGATAAACCCTAATTTTCAAGGTAATAATCAAGGTGGTCAAGCATACCAGAACAGATCACAAAGGAATTATAATGAAAGTGGTTATCAAAGAGCCCTATATTCTCAAGGAAACAATCAAGCAAACTACAATCTTGGGGGTCAACAAGGTAGTTCATCACGAAACTATCAAGGCAATTCGCAATCTGGAATAGTTGGTGGTGAAAAGTCTACAAATGCGAAGTTGGATGCTTTGATAAATATGATGAAAGAGAATATGCAAGAGATTAAGCGGGAAAATGAAATAAGAGACAAAGCTGTTGAAGCATTAAACAAACAAGTGGGTTGGTTGGCAGATGACGTGGCTCAAATCAAAAGAAATCCCGGGAAATTGCCAAGTGACACTACAATTAATCCACAACATCAAGGGCCAACCATAAAGGACATGAGAAATGTTCATATTAATTCGGTTAGTATCCTTCCTAACTCTAAAATTTTTAATGATAACTTTACTTCTGGTTCACAAGTTATAGGTAAGGAAGATGAAGGTGATGTAGTGGAAGAGAGTGACCCAAGAGCACCTATTATTTCAATCAAAGTGGGGAAACTGAAGATAAAAAGAGCACTCTTGGATTACGGAGCAGATGCTAGTATTTTGCCAGGTACGTTATATGATTAGTATGACTTTGGTCCTTTAGAGAAAGTAGACACCACTGTGGTGTTAGCTGACTTGACTCAGAAACATCCTCGGGGGATGGTAAAAAATGTCATAATCAAGTTGGGAGAATTTTACTATCCCGTGGACTTTATGGTGCTTGATTATGCACCATTGAGGACAAACGAGCAACCAAAGGTCATATTGGATCGACCATTTTTAGCAACTGCCAATGCTCAAATCAATTGTCGGGATGGAACAATTGGCATGACCTACGAAACCCGTAAGTTAAGATTTGATTTATTTTCCAAGTCAATCAATTATTTTGTTAATGATAATGTTTTTTGTAGCAGATATGACTAACATATGTGTTCCTACTTGCAATTCACATGTAAGTGGGGACATCAATTTTGAGAATGGTTTTGAGTATGACAGGGTTAAGCAAGTGGACTTGAAGGAGTTGATGAATTTAAAAGAAGAGAAAGAGTCAATTATGAACATAGAAACAAAAGATGAGAAGCCGAAAGTGAAGAAAAAATTTGGCGATCCACTTGATACTATAAAAGACAGAATTGAACCATTAATGTTTAGGCTACGATACGATCTAGTTGAAGACCCACCAGATCATTTGAAGAATATCAGAGGCAAGCATCCCACCCGACCACCATGAGTGGTCACAGTTACGGTCTGGCTAAAGACCTAAAACTTAGCGCTAATCGGGAGGCAACCCGAAATTGATTTGTTTCTTTTAGTTTTTGTTTTTTTTTGTTTTATTTATTTTGTTTTTCAGCCTTAAACACCGGATGCAAATATTCAAGTGTGGGGAAGCTCATTGATCTTTAGGAGCATAAAGGAATGTGGGCTTGGGCGACTTTACTTGTCTATGTTGACCCATAACCACCATATATTGCTGATGAGACACTTTTTATCATCTATGATCAGATCCATGTACTTTTTTCTATATCTTAAAGCTTTGCTAGTTTGGTGTCATTTAGTATAATCATGGTATGCATAATGCGTGTTTGGAAAGTTAGCCTTGTAACTTCACTTGGGTAAACATTAGAATGTTTGATAGTACCTTTGTTTCACACAACAATTTTAAAATTTACATTGAGAACAATGGAAGATCTAAGTGTGGAGATGAGGGGAAGTTTGAAAATTGAGAAAAAATTTTGATTGAACAAAATCTTTCAAATTGCCCCTAAAGCGACTTATTTATGCATGAAAGCTTAATTTTTTTCATTGTAAATCGTGAAAGTATGTTTAACATATGCACAAGCAGTGGTCCTTAGTCATGGTTAGCTCACTTGAAAAAGTAATTCCGGATGATTGGTAGAGATGTCTAACCGGGGGTAACAAGCTAGATAATGGACTTTTATGCATGTTTTCATATCGTTAACCTAATTACCATCATTTCCTGTGAGAATTGAGCCCACACATAAGATTAGAACATCAATAGGTTAATTGTTCATTTTTCCTTTCATGTGTGTTTACCAAAACAATTGCATTATTCTAGAACTTGCATAATTGATACACTTCGAGATCATGAACCAAACTGTTTCACATAAATGATTAAGGCATTAGGATGAACTTTTGTACTAGCTATTTTCAATTGTATTATCCTACCCTAAAATGATCCCCTAGTCGCCAATTTGAGCCCCAACCTTTTTATTTGTTTAAACCCGAATCAACCCATTAGCCTTTTCAAACCTTTTTACTTTTTAAGCCCGTGTGGTGAAATCAGATAAGTATTGCTTGAATTTTTGATATAGTATTGTTAGAAGTAGTGAAGTGTTTAGATATAATCAGTATTCAAAAAAAATGAAAAAAAAATGAAAAAAATATTGAGGAAATAATGGATCAAAATGACCACAATATCAATGTCATGTTTCAGTGGTAATAAATTGTGAATATGGGTCAAGTTTACCCAAATTCACTGTGTAGTGTTGTTTTATTGTTCAGTATGTTTCAACATTCTTATTTGGGTTTCATCACCTTTAGCCACTTTAAATCCTTTATCCGCACCCAAACCTTAAGACTTACATTACAACCTTTCAAGACCTTTTGATGTGTGCATGGTTTGTGTTAATTGGTGAAGTGCGATCATTATGCAAGTTTATGGTAATTATGAGTTGTTCTTGGTTGAGAGTACTACACTGATATACTAGCACATCTTTTGCTAGACCAGATACTAAACCGAGGGGAGTGAAACTGTGAGAGGTGTGACTACATGCATAGGGAAGATTAAAAAGCTTGTTAGGCTTGGTTAGAAAGATCATATTTCAAAAAGTAATATCTTTGCTCACAAAGCTATAGCTTGATATATGAAATTGTGAGTTGGGCATGACTTGGGACCTTAGCTAACAGAAGGTGAACACATGGCTGTATCGTATTCTAATTATAGTGTAGTTTTATGAGCAAGTTTGCTTGGGGGCAAGCAAGTGATAAGTGTGGGGATGTGATACGTTCATGTTTTGTATGTGTTTTAAGTGTTTAAATGTATGCTTTTAACACTATTTTTCTATCGAGCGTAGTCACTTTGTGTTATGTTTGAATTGCAGATTTAATGAGCTTAAATGATGTATTCAAGGGTTGCACGAAGATTAGATGATATATGGATGAAAAGAAATGAAAAAAATGAAGAAATTGGTGCAAAATGAGCATACGACGTAACTTACGTCCTAAAGGAAGTAAGATACGTCCTTTCTAAAAAAGAGCAGTTTTTGGAACGTAAGACAAAGGCTAACCACGTATTTTAGGGGGAGGACGTAAATTACGTCCCTAAGGACGTAACTTACGTCGTGTACTTAATTGTGGTGTAATTTTTCGGATTTTGACCATATTTAAGGAGGGTTATCAATTCTAAAAACCCTAATTCGCATTGGGAGCAAAAAGGAACGAACCTTGGTCATTCTTGAGGATTCTTCCACTTCTACAACTCATTCCAATCCATCAAATCATGTTCCAATCCGATTTTGTTGCCGAATTCATGAAGAAGCAAGGCTAAACCGCTCGTGATCTACCTCGGGAAATAGGTTTCGCGTTATTAGGTTTTTGCTAATGTTCAATTTGTGTTGGGATTAAACTTTAGAACCCGTTAAGTTCTTTATTGAGTTTAACTTGTGTGTTGATTGTTTAAACAATTGTTTTAGTGAATCTTGATTTGAATGTCATATGATTTTGCGCAAGTTATATGATTGCAAAGTTTTGGTTGTTAATTCAATTGGTATTGTGTATTAAGACTCGTTAAGTCTTGGTTATCTTTATCACTTAATCATTACACGTATAGAATCCCCATTAAGGATTTCCCATGACGTTGAACAAAGCAATTCCGAAAACCAAACCTTGATCCCGGGGTCGATTACTTTTTCTCATAATTATCTTCTCAATTAATTTTAATTATTTGCAATTCATTTGATAGGTTCAAATGGATCGATCCGTGTTGATTTTGTAATGCAATTATCAATTATATGCACAAAGTAATCAAACAACTGCAAATACTTCAAAATTCATAGAGTTTTCATTGAAAGGAAAATGCAATTGGATACAATGTACGGAGAGTGCTCTAACAGTATTCTTCTAAGGTCTACCTGCACAAAATACATAATATCTTATTTATACTAACAATGAAAACTAAGAAACATATATTTACAAATAAGTCCCTATACTATGACAAAAATAAATATAAAGACTAAATGCTAATCTTCAAGAGCTCCAACAATACTCCCCCTAAGATTTGCATGTCGTCTTCAGTCAAAAAAATCTTCAGGTTCTTCTTTTATCTTGAACATTGGTTTCTTTTTATACATCTCTCTCTCTCTTAATGCTTTCTTTATTGCAAACTTGAACTTTGCTGCCAAAATACCTTGTTCAGGCTTTGATTCATTTGTTTTTATCTACATAGCATCCATCACTAGCAATGTTTCCTTTGACAAACCAGCAATGTCAATATTTGCATAAAATTCTATTGGATTTTGATAATCTTTTGAATGAATCTCCAATATTCCTTTACTCGATATCCTCATAAACTTTATGTTCTTTATATCTTTCTTTACAATGTTTGCATACGCCAGAGCTTTTCTCAACAAAATACGCTCCATGGCAGCATTCATTACCTTGATTATTGTCATGAAATACTTTCTGTCATTCTCTGCTGCTTCTGATGACACTCGCTCAAACTTTTGATTTGAAAGAACTGATATGTAGCTTGGATGTAACAATTTCAATTCAAACACTCCAAAAAGACTTATCATATCTTTATCCCATTCATCTTCATTTCTTACCAGCATCAACTGAAATGTTTCAGAATCATAAAACCATCTCAGGATTGGTTTGGAAGTTTGAGTGCCATCAATCACTTTTAATCCTGGATTTGTAACTTTATCAAAATACTTATCACCATATGCCTCCAAATAACTTTCTTCTTCAGTTGAACTTGATTCTCCTTTCTTCTTTTTCTTTAATGATTGAAAATACATGTTGTCTTCTTGATCACAACGTGTTTTAAGAAAAGATACCATTCTCGAGATTCCATGGTCTAGAAGTTTCACAAAGTTCTCTCCTCTCGATGCCTTAGTAGGATTAATCAGAGGTAACTTGTGTAGTTCTTTCAAGTCTTGGACTGGTAATGCAATGATACTAGAGTAAAAATGATAAACATCACAAATAGCATTCACTCTCTTAATCAAAAATGCATCAAACACTTCATCATACTTCCAAGCAACTATCTTTACTTCTTTTGAATTATCAGGCACAATCATAGCATTCAAAAGCTCTGAAATTGATTGTCCTGTTTGCAGCACATTCCTTACTATGTCCCCAGCTGATCTAGCTTTGTTCCATAACTGTTTTTGATCAATGGACACTTTGTAAGCTTTCTTTTCCTTCTCAGGAAACATCTTCATCAATTCTTGTCTTTGTTCATGACTTTTCTTTACCAATTCCATAGACTTTATCTCTTGAGGCTTCAAAATTCTTGATCTTTTTGTAATCTCCAAGTATTGTGGATTATCAATATCCAGTACAATCATCTTATTGTTTTGTTTCTCAGTTTCTTGAAAACTTCTTACTAAGTTTCTCAATGAAGTACCCTGCAATCTGTTTAATCTCTTTCTTGGATAATTTCTTGATTGCAACCACATCCTCAAAGCTGGTATGCTCATATCCTCAGGATTAGGATGGTGCAATTTAGATACAGGAATATCATCAACATTAATGCTTTCACTCATTGGTGTTCATTCTCCATGTTCTAAAAAAATCTCATTTAGATCCACCGGAGCTGATGATTCTGCTAACATACACTTCTCATATTCTTCATTAATTTGAGACACAGTCAATCCATCTAAAAATACACGATTATACTTATTTTTAACAAGATAGTTATATCTGTCTTCAAAATCAATTGGAATATCTTCTTGAATGTTTTGAATTGGAGAATCAGCAATTTCACATACATATTCATCATCAAGCACTTCATTATACCAATCATCAGAGAATTCAAAATCAATGTCATCTAATGCTTCAATCTATTTCTGCACATCTCCTTCATCAAAATGCACTGATTCATCTATAGTTTTCTGACTCTTTGATGGTGCAGTAGATAACTCTATCTCAACTTCATCAATCTTTCTTTTTCCTTTATCCATTTCAGATATCTTTTATATTACCTCCACTTGTGATTCTAAGTCAGTCTCTTTTTCTATTATTACCACCTCAGTTTCTTTTTCTTTTTCTTTCAAATCATTTCTTAGCTTTTCATCCTCTTCAGTCAATCTCTTCATATTTTCTTCAAGTTCATTCATGATCAAATCTTTCTTTTCAGCCTCAGCTTTCAACAAAGCATTTTCTTCTTGTAATTTCTTTATAAATTCTTCTTGTTCAGCATTCTTGACTTTCAAATTATCAATCAATATTTCATTTCTATCATCTTCAGTTTGCATACAAGCATCTTGAGTTTGTTTCATCACATTTTCATCTACAATCACAATCTGTTCTTCTTGAATAGCATCAGAAGATTCATTCTGTGTAATAGGTTATGATAAGATTGCATCAATGTAATCAAAATCAAATGACTGATTTTGTTCTAGTCTTTCATCAACATTTTCATTTATATCATTATCAACATTCTCATCATCTCCTACTTGATCATTTACTTCAGCTTCAGTTTCATCATCACCCACATTTTCATCTTTATTCTGAGATACAGTTTCTTCACTATCAACCTCTTGGTTAGTTTCTTCAACATTCCCTCCAACATTAGCATCAGGATCATCATTATCACCATCATCTTCACTACTTGATGAACTTTCATCATCATCTTGCTCATCTTCATCATCCTCATCATCATCCTCTTCTACTTCTTCCTTAATCACTTCTTGAATAATATCTTCAATCAAATCATTCGGATCAATTGGTTCATCTTCAATCAAATGAAAATGATCTTGATTGATATCCACATCATCTCTTGCTACAGCCCTCATACAATCAAACATAGGAATGTTCTGGGCTCCAGTAACTACAGCCAATCTTTTATACACATTCTCTGACATGTGTTCAAGATCTAATCTTTCACAATTTACACCATAAACATGAAAGTCTGGGTATTCTTCATTAATAATCATCTGCAGGAACCTAGGATACATCAAGTATTTATTCCTTTTTCCTTTCTCCAAGTTAAATATGAATCCATTCATGATCCATTTGGCCATATTAAATCTTCTGTTAGTGGCTAATGCAACTATAGGAGATGCAATATCAACTGGAAATGAATTCCAACCAGCACTTCTTTTTGACATACAATGTTGGAAAATATAGCATAGAAGCTTGCAGTGATTAAATACTCTAGCTCTGAAAAATTGTTTCTTGGGAAAGTTGTCAGGATGACCCATCATCATGAATGTCTCTCTGCATTCACTAAAAGTAAACTCTGACAAATCTTGGGCATCATTTTCACCAAGTCTAAGAGCATCTTAATTGACTGCTCAGATACTTCAATCATTCTATCACCAGTAACAAATCCCCTCAATACTTTCTTTCCTTCATCATCTTTTTCTATCTCAGCAGTTCTCCAGAATCTCTTAATCAGTGGTGCATATATTGCTGGACGAGCACACATGGCATACACATATTTTGTTCTCAAAAGAAATATGATCATCTCTTCATAGCCAGCTGCATCTCTAACTTCTTCATTAAGAAAAGCTGCTACATTATGCTTAGGTTCAAACTTGAGATCAGCCATCAGTCATTTACAAAGAAACAAAGTATAAGAATGAATGTATTACATTGATGTAAATCTCATAATGATTTATTAATTTTTATCCAATAAAACTTAGAAATATTTCTAAGTATTTTATACACTCAATTACTCAAATGTATTGGATATAAAATCAATTATTATTTTGAGATTAAAACCAAGTAACATATGACAAATTATGCACACTAATTAATTTTCAATTTTTACTTACTAGATTTTAAATTTTTAAAACTTGATCAATTTTATTCAAAATTTTCTAAGTGTTTGAACACTTACTGTTATAGACACAATCAAGTTTGAGAAATTTATAATCAGTATGTAATTTGTTTCTTTTAGATTCATGAAAATTAAGAGAAGTTTGATGATTAAACAATTGAAACTTTTATTTAAAATTTATTTTGTCGATTCAATTCATATCTTAATTTTTTATTATTTTATTTGTCTGAAAAACACATGATCATCAAAAAAATTTTATGATGAAATTTGGATTTGATGATGTCAATCTGGTCGAAAACAAGTGATATCAACAAATTCAGATTCAATTTTGAACATTTTAACACATTTAAGTTGAAAATTTCAAATTTTTCAAACCCTTAGGGTTCGAACGCCCGAATAGCTTTTAAACGCCCAATCAAATGTGAGTTTAATGTTCTGTGGTTTGATGATTTGCACTTAACATGATGTTTAGAATCAGAGATTATACCTAAATATCACAAGAATTTCAGGAAATCAGACTAAATAGTATGAAAATGATAATCGTCGGGTGAGAATGAATAAGAACAGAGAGTATTAGTGTGTGAATGAACGAGTGAAATGAAATTCTGTCAAGTGTTGAATTTATATAAGTGTAAAAAACTCTTAGGCGCATGACTACTATTGAGACGCATGAGACTTAGGCGCATGACTACTGTACAGGCGTATGACTCCTGTTGAGATGCATGAGACCTAGGCGCATGAACTCACTTGGTCAGATTTCATCAGAAAGGAATTAGGCGTATGAGCACTGTTCAGGCGCATGAGCACTGTTTTAGGCGCATGAGCACTGTTCAGGCGCATGACCTAGCCTGAAACGCCTAACACTTGGACAATTTAATGAACCCTCAGTTCGTATGAGAACTGTTTAGGCGTATGGACTTTCAAAGCGTCTACACTTGGAATATTTTCAACATGGAAAGTCTGGTACTGTTAAGGTGCATGAGCTTGGTTGAAACGCCCAATACTTAACCAATTTTTCAGACTTATGACAACTGTTTAGGCGCATGAGGTTGAACCAAACGCCCAACACTTGAACAAATTCCTGAAATATCATCATACTCCTGAAATGGACTTTTGACCACTGTTCAGGCGTATGAGGATCTTTCCATACGTCTAACACTTGGAATTTTCTCACCAAATTCATCTAGCCCTAATTTTGAAAATTGTCACTGTTCATCATGAAATTTCAGCCTTTGGTCAAAATTTGACTTTTTTACTTTTTGACTATTAAAAAAATCTTTGACTTTTTGACTTTTAACATTTAAAAATCTATTTTTCACTCAAATTTTACCTTTTATTTCTCAAATAATTTCCCGTCATTTTAGTCTCAAAATTTTGAAATTTTACAAAAACTTACAAATAATCTCAATTCTTTATTTTTGATTGCAAGAAGCTTTTTCACATTTAAACTTAATTTGAAATCTTTTCAGGTTCATTTTTGAATCATATCAAACACAGACATACTTGTAAACTTTTAGCATCATCCTATTCATCCAATCATTTATTTTGATTTTCTTTTTCAATCTTTACTCCCCCTAAACATTTAAGTTCACAAACTTAGAAGTTTATTTGATTGATGAAAAATAAAGGCAAACCAGTCATTATCAACATGCCTGCACACAGAAAATCATGCAAAAATCAAAATAAAGCAAAATAAAAGTGTACTATATACTGAATGAATCATATGCCTGCAGTGAGATCATATCAGTTAACAATCAGCACATTAACCAAAAAAAATTATGGATAGTCATAGACAGTGAGTAAATCCTGATCAGGTGTGTTCCAGGTCAGCGTTCCCGCAGCAAAGGAGACATTAGATCTAAGGACAGACAATGAGTACTTTGGTAAAAGTATCAGCACACTTACTTTTTCAATTCTTGGATTGATTAAGGTTCGATTAGATATGACATTATGTAACCCACACTTAGACTTAGAGAGTCTGACCCACATCAAAGGATGCAAGCAAGCACTTTTACTCAACTTAAAAACCTGACATATATGTATAACCAGATCTCATGTTTAGGTCAATGAGAGAATCATCATGGTCAAACCATTTGATAATCTCCGAGAAAACCACCATGGACGAACCATTAGGTAATCTTCGAATCCGTTTCATTAAGAAATAGATAGAGATGATTCATAAAGAATCATAGGGCATCCATTTTTGGACTTTTGAAAGGATTGTGCTCATTGGCATCTTTTGCATCAGGTGAGAATATCCAGGTCTGTAATGACTTACAACAGAGGATATCTCATCACTTCAGGTCTATGATGACTCAAAATAGAGAAGTGAACAGATGCGGTAAACAGATCTCACGATTATTCATATCACCACCAGGTGTGAGTTTGTAACTTGACAAACAATCCATCAGATAAGTCAACACCACTCAGTAGTACTAAGATGGACACACACAAATGCATAATGATTTAGTTAAATCACAAAAATCTACTTTTTCAGTATAATTGCTTGAGTCTACCCGCACATCATATCTGATCACGTCAGACTTTATTGACGAGTGAAGTATGCAACTGATTAAAATTGATGTACTATCATTTCTCACATATTGCAATAGCAGATTCAATCTTAAAATAAGAAATGAACAACTAACTATATTTTTGTATTTTCATTTTATAATTTTTTATTTTGATTTTGCAAATTTTAGTTTTGTATTTGCTTTTTCTATTAGCACACACATACAATATATACAATCAGGCAGTCATCCTTGACAGTTTCTTTTTTAATTTTCTTATTAAAAAGAAGGAAGGGTTATTTTCATTTTGATGAATCAAAATCAGTTTTCAATATGGTTAATAAGACCAATAGACTCAACCAAATACTCAAACCTTCCTGGTAAAAAGGCTTTTGTAAATAGGTCAGCCAATTGTTTTTCAGTTGATATTTGAATCAAAATGATTAAACCTTTTTCAGAGTTATCTCTGAGAAAATGATATCGAATTTCGATATGCTTTGTTTTTGAATGTTGGACACGATTAGCTGTTATAAACATAGCAGCGGTGTTATCAATGTAAATAGGGGTTTTAAGAAAATTGAACCCGTAATCTAGCAGTTGGTTTTGTAACCAAAAGATTTGAGAACATCCTGCTGATGCAGCTATGTACTCAGCTTCTGCAGTTGAAACTGAGACATTTGTTTGTTTCTTACACTGCCATGAGACTAATCTGGGACCCAAAAACTAACAACCACCCGTTGTAGATTTACGATCTTGGCAACATCCCTCATAATCACTATCAGTATATCCATGTAACTCGAAGTTTCTTTCATAAGGATACCATAACCCTAGAGCCGGTTTTCCTTTGAGATATCTGAATATGCGTTTGACAGCGATAAGAAGAGATTCCTTCGGGTCTGATTGATACCTGGCACAGACACAAACATCATACATAATATCAGGTCTAGATGTAGTAAGATACATCAAAGATCCTATCATAGATCTGTATAGAGTTTGGTCAATTGATTTTCCTTTTAGATCAGGATCAATCTTGGTGTTAATGTCAGTTGGAGTTCTGATTGATTGACAATCTTGTAGTTTAAACTTTTTCAAGAGCTTGTCAACAAATTTCTCTTGATTAATAAAAATTCCATCTGCAGACTGTTTCACTTGTAATCCAAGAAAAAAGTTTATTTCTCCCATAGAACTCATTTGGAAACGAGATTTCATGATCTCTTCAAATTCTAAGCATAATTTCTGATTTGTAGAACCAAATATGATATCGTCCACATACACTTGAACACATAAGAGATCATCCGCATCCTTCTTAATGAATAAAGTCGGATCAATTTTCCCTTTTGTGTATCCATGTTGGATCAAATGCTGTGACAATGTATTATACCAGATTCTAGGAGCTTGATGTAGACCATATAAAGCTTTGCTCAGCTTGAACACACGATGAGGGAATTCAGCATCTTCAAAACCTTGAGGTTGCTTGACATACACATCATCTGTGATTGGTCCATACAAGAAGGCACCTTTGACATCCATTTGGTACACCTTGAATTTCATATATGAAGCATATGCTAGGAAGACACGAATTGCTTCAAGTCTTGCAACTGGAGCAAACACTTCATCATAATCAATTCCTTCCTCCTGGGTGTAACCTTGTGCTACTAGCCTTGCTTTGTTTCGAACAATAATTCCTTGATCATCTGCTTTGTTTCTGAACAACCATTTTGTGCCAATGGCATTTTCTCCTTCAGGCAAATCCACAAGCTTCCACACTTCCTGTTTGCGAAACTGTAGTAACTCTTCTTGCATAGCCTCAATCCAACTATTGTCCTGTAACACTTCAGAGATGTTTTAGGAACAATTTGAGATAGAAAACACGAGTATAAGCAAATGTTTGCTTGCTTGGAATGACTTCTCGTTGTTCTCTCATTCAATAATCTGTGATATAGGATGTTTCTTGTGACCACGAGATGTTGGGATCTCATCTTCTTGAACATTCACATCAAGATTAGTCTAGTTCAAGTTGGAAAGCTGATGCAACAGGTTTGAAGAATGTGAAGTGAAATTCAGAACTTGAGTTGGTGAGTTGATAAAATAATCAAGCTTGTCATTAACATCTACATCTCCAGATATAGATGAAGTTCCAGACTCAGGTAGTAGAATTTCTGGTCCATCATTAGGAATAGGTTGAGAAACATTTGAATTTTAAGAAACATGATGTTGTTCTTGAGCTTGTTGATCATGAGATTCTGAACTGAATACATGATCTTTAACAAATGAGAAAAATGGATAGTCTGGGCTTGAATCATCCATATCTTCAGAATCTGAATCATCACTGAAAGATCCAAGATCTCCTACCTGTTTCCTGTTGACACAAGAAGATTCAAACAGATTAGAATTGAATGAGTTTGACAAAGAATCTAAATCAAATAACCAAGCTGGACCATTTGCAACTGATGGAAATGAATTTTCAAGGAATTTAACATTGAAAGTTTCAATGATAACATTCTTCCTAGAGTTATAAACTCTAAATGCTTTTGAAACTGACGAATATCCAAGAAAAAATCCATCATCAGATTTTGCTTCAAATTTTCCAATCTAATCAGATGAGTTTAAAATCAAAACCGGACAACCAAAAGATTTAAGAAAATCTATGTTTGGTTTCCTGCCAAACATCAACTCATAAGGAGTTTTTTGTTTATCTTTCACCAATAGAGTACGATTCTGAACAAAACACGCAGTTGATATGTCTTCATCCCAGAAAGTGATTGGAATCATTGCATCTGCTAACATTGCACGAGCTGCCTCTATCAAAGTTCTGTTCTTCCTTTCTATAAATCCATTTTGTTGTGGAGTTCTAGGAGCACTGAACTGATAAGCGATCCCTTTTCCTGCACAGAACATGTCAACATTAGCATTTTTAAATTATGTTCCATTATCACTTCGAATGATTTTTACTTTTTGATCTAGTTGATTTTCTACTTTAATGATAAACTCTTTTAATAATTCAGCCGTTTCAGATTTAGTACGCAAAAAGAAAACCCAAAAAAATCTTGTAAAGTCATCAATGATAACTAAACAATAAGATTTCTTTCCAATACTTTGCACGTTTACTGGACCGAATAGATCCATGTGCAACATCTGTAGAGGCTTGGAATTTGAGTTTATCAGCTTGGACTTATAAGATGCTCTGTGTTGTTTCCCTTTCAAACATGCTTTACAGAGATCTGATGTAGCAAACTTCTTTGTTGGAATGCCTACTACATGATTTCCTGCAGCAAGCTTGTTCATGTTTTTGAAGTTGGAATGCCCGAGACATGTATGCCAAAGCTGGCTTTCATCATTTGATGCTTGAGCAATTAGGCAAGTTGTTTCTGTTGAAGGATCTACTTGAGACATATCTAGCTTGTATACATCTCGATCACGAATAGCTTTGACAACTACCCATTCCTTGCTAATCTGAGAACCTGGCTTTAAAATATAACAATAAGAGTCATCAAATAAAGCAGAATATGATTTATCACAAATTTGAGAAATGCTTAAAAGATTAAAGTTCAACTAAGCACAATAGTTGACTTTATCAAAGCTGATAACCCCATTTGATATCGTTCCTTCTCCGGTAATCTTTCCACCTGCATCACCTCCAAATGCTGCATGCGTACCATCTTTTGTCTTAAAGTCTTGAAGTAAGGCATGATTGCCTGTCAGATGCCGACTACACCCACTATCAACATACCACGTGTTTATTGGTCTTCTTGGGCGTACCTGCATTTCAAAGACATTTAAGTTGAGTTATCAACCCAAGCCGAGATGGTCTTGGGCTTGCCATACTTATCAACAATGGTAAATTGCTTAAAATGGAGTTTATTCATGTCAGGTTTTGTTTGATATTTAGGATTATCAATTCCTCTTCTGACAAATTTTTGATTGTCTTTATTTTGTTTAATCCTCAAAGCATTGAAACGATTTTCAAGATCCTCATCAAGAAATTTTGAACCATCAACTAAAACATTTTTAGAAAAATTTTGCTTGGTAAATGTTTCATTGTTCATTCTCACAGATCGTGGAATGAAATGTCCTTATGTATACTGCTTTATTCTCACAGTATAATGATCATCATAATCAGAATTGATTCTTCTGAGAGATCTCAATCCTAAGAAATGTTGTTGTGATAAACCTTGAAAACCATTATTTTGATTTCTTTGAAATCTTGGATTAACATATCCGTTCCTTGGCGAGTTCTTTCTTAAGTAACAATCTTCAGTATTATGATTTCTTTCATCAGACAAGGCACAATATTTGTTGAAATAACAATCAACAGTTGAGTGATTTGTCATATCACAAATGTGACAGTACTTGTTAAAGTAACATTCAGATGTGTTATGATTATACTTGTCACATATGTCACAGTACCTTTGTGGAGATTTAAACAACTGATGATTAACTCTAGATGTGGATGCCACATTTGATCCTTGTTTAGATTTAGGAGTAGGCATGTTAATCGGTTGTTTTTTATTTGTGAGTTTGTGTTTTTGATTTTTAGGTTTTGGCTTTTGAACATTTTCACAATTCTTTGACTTCTTAGACACAAATCTTTTATTAACAGAGGAAGACTTAGGACCTGAACCTGTTTTTAGATTAGAGTTAGATTTGATCTTTGGTTTTGATGTCATTTCAGAGATTGTGTTCTTGTCAAAAGTTCCTGCTGACACAAACTTCACAGGTTTAAATTGATTTGATTGATCGGTTCTTTGAGTTTGAGAATTTTTAGCTTTAGCATTTGTTTTTCTCCTTCTTTGATTTTTTGTTCTTGATGATGTTTTGTTGCTTTGGGATGGAATTGAATCTTGAGAAGATTCTTTTTCAGATTCTTTAAGTTTTTGATCATTTTGGTTTGATTCAAAAGAACTTGAATCATCAGAACTTAAAGTTTCTAAGTTTAATTCCTCATCTTTATTTTTCCCTTTCTTCTTGTCATTTGTTTCAATGACTTCTTCAACACATTGTTCAACAACACATTCATTAGATCCTTTGGGAACAAATAGCTTCTTGTTCTTTGGTCGAGGTTCATAGAATTTAACTTTTATCGGATGACCATTTTTGATCTTTTCTGAATCTTTCTCCTAAAAAATTTCAATATTTATCTTTTCAATTTCACTTTCTTCAATAGATTGCACATTTTTTTTTCTTTTCATGAAAGGCTTTGAGCTTTGCTTTGTTTTCAGGTGAGTGATCATGAGTATTAAAGTTCTCTGGTAAGGTGTTTGAGATTGATTCAGGCATAGGCTCATGTGTGAAACCTAGACCCATTTTATCTTTGTCCTTTCTACCATTTACCAATTGTTCAACAATACTTTTTGAACTTTTTACTTTTGCAAGATCAACCTGAGTTGCAGCATGTGCCAATTTCTCTTGTTCTAGAGTTTTAATCATCTCTTCAAGTTGCCTATTTACTTGTTCAAGTTCTTTTAGAGTTTTGTTCCATGATGTTTGAAGAGATATGATTTTGTCATCAGATATTTTATGATCAGCTTTAAGTTTGTTGTGCATTAACTCTTCTTGTTTGAGTTTATCACATATTTTGAACGAGTATGTTCTGTAGTGTTCAACTTGTTCAAAACATGCTTTTTTGCACATTTTTTCTCTGACTTCCAATGGAATTTCTGGATAAGAAGGTGAAGTCTCAGTATCAGATGATGAGTGTTCAACCTTAGGTTGTTCTGACTGTGCCATAAGAGCAACTTCTTTTGAATCTTCCTTTAGATCAGATTTGTCACTCCAGTCATAGTCTTCATCATTGTCTGAATCATCATTTGCCTTTGGATCATTGTCTTCTGACCAGTCTTTATTATTAATCTCAGCAATAAGTGCTAAACCAGAAGTAAGATCAGCAGTAAACTGTTCTGCATAAGCACTCCAGTCATAACCATCTTTAATGCTGAAAACAAGAGCTTTCTTTGGCTCTTCAGTTGTTTTTTATTCTTCTTTTAGTTCTGGCGTAGGAAGACTCTGATAAGGCTTCTTAAATGTTTTCTGAGACTGTTGCTGATATCTTTGATTACTAGAGCCTGCTTGACCATTGCCTCCTTGATTTCTTGGAGCTTTGCATTCTCTTGAAAAATGGCCATAGCTATTGCAGTTGAAACGCCTTGATTTTGCCTTGTCAAAGCCAATAGTCTTGTTTGCACTTGGCTTGTAATTTCTGTTTACATAAGAGTGTTTCTGAGTTCTATAAGCTATCATCACCATTTGCCAGTTCAAATCCATCTCTTCTACTTCATCAGGATCCATCTTAAATAAATCCTACAAAATCAAATCAACTTGAGTTAAATGACTTCCTTAATAAGCTTGAAAGTTTGCCATAAAAGCAGTAAAGGCAGATTTTGACTCTTCATCCTGTAAAAGGATGTTTATGACATCTTTAACTTTGTTAGGTTTAACAAAGTTAGAAGATGGAGTCTCAGTTTGAGGTTTAGGCATTTGAGTTTTAGGAGGAGACTGAGGTTGATTTGTATAGACAGGAGCACTTGTGTAGGTTGAGTCAGTGAAGAAACCAGCTCCAACAAACAAATCACCCTTATCTTTTGGAGAGCTGTCATCTTTAGCCACAAATGCATTCTCCATTGTGTTAGCTGGAGATACAACATACTTATGCTGAGATGTTGATTTAGATGTATCATTGTTTCTTGAACTCTCATCAATTTCAACTGATTCTATTTTGGCAATCAGAAGATCAAGATCCGTAGGAAACTTTTCTGTATGCTTTAACAAAGTAACTGTTTGTTTCAATGAAGATGGAAGAGCATTAAGAAGTCTATCATTTAGATCTTTGAGATCATTCTTCACACCAACTGTTGCATTTCAGTAATAAGTTGTAGAAATCTTTTTATCATTTGATTTATAATTTCTCCAGAAAGATGCTCAAACAATTCCAATTGTCTTTTGAGTTTCTGCCTTTTAAGATCTTGTATTTCTTTATCACCTTCACAAATTATCTTTAAAGCTTTGTACATGGTATACCTAGTCTGATAACTATCAAGTCTTGTCAGCACCTCCGAAGGTAAACCCTTGCACATCAGTGAATAAGCTTTAATATCATTCTTTACTTTCTTCAGATCATCACCATGTAGACCATCTTCAGGATAAGGTTCTTGAGAGTCTTTGGTGTAAACAAATCCTCTGTCAGGACCATCTGATGTAACAGGAATATATGGTCCTTTCTCTATTGACTTCTAAAGATCAGTATCAATAGAGTTTAGATGATGTTTCAATCTGAGAGACCAGTTATTGAAATCTGCTCTGTTCTTCAACTTAGCAACTCTGTTCTCAGAATCTTCAGACATAGCCATTTTGAGTTTTGAATTTAAAAAAATAAACTGTTTTTGTTGTTTTTAAATTTTGAAATAAAACAAAGAAATGACAATATTTTTGGATTTTAGTTTTTGAAAAAATTTTCTAAGTATTGAATGAAAAGTCTGAATTCTGATGCGCCTGAATAGTTGTGAAACGCCTACTTTGAACTAGAAACGCCTAAGGGAATGCCTTAGTAGAATTCTGAAACGCCCAACTAAAGATGCGCCTGAACAGTTGTCAAACGCCTGAACAGTTGTCAAGCGTCCAAACAGTTGTCAAACGCCTAGGAACTTAGTCAAATTTGCTGAATTTTCAACTGAAGCGCCCAAACAGTCTTCAAACGCCTAGAATTCTTAGGTCTCAAAAAAGTCCAAACAGTGATAAAACGTCCAAACAGTGTCAAAATGACCAACTCTGAAACGCCCAAACAGTGTTAATGCGCCTAAACAGTTGTTATGCGCCTAAACACTTGAGCAATTTTCAGATGATTTTAACACTCCAAGTGCCTAATTCATCATCTTCATAACAACCTGATCTTATCAAATTCTTCAAAACTTGATTAATTGATCTGAAAACTTTCAATCAGGTAGTATATACACTGATAATCAATCCTCAATCATCAATTCTCTCAATTAACAACAATAAATCTGAATTTCTGTTTGAATTTGAGTCCGAATATGAAGAACAGTTTCGCATACAAATCTGATGAAAATTCAGATCTGAATGTGTGAAATCACTCAATTGTGATTCAATTCATGTTTCTAATGATGAAACACAACTGAAATCAACAATTAATTGATCAATTGCTATCAAACACAGATTCAAGTGATTCACAGAGCTCAAAATTTGATTTTAAGCTTCAAATCACTGAACCGAAAGCTCTGATACCATTTGATAGGTTCAAATGGATCGATCTGTGTTGATTTTGTAATGCAATTATCAATTATATGCACAAAGTAATCAAACAACTGCAAATACTTCAAAATTCATAGAGTTTTCATTGAAAGCAAAATGCAATTGGATACAATGTACAGAGAGTGCTCTAACAGTATTCTTCTAAGGTCTACCTGCACAAAATACATAATATCCTATTTATACTAACAATGAAAACTAAGGAACATATATTTACAAATAAGTCCCTATACTATGACAAAAACAAATATAAAGACTAAATGCTAATCTTCAAGAGCTCCAACATTGTTTTAATAGTTTAATTAGTAATCATTCCAAAATTCATCTTTCACAGCCAAGAGGCAATAGTTAGTAATTATTAATCTAATCCATTTTCTTACAAATCAAAGTATGACACACCGACCACTAATTCCACGAGGATCGACAACCCTACTTACCCTAACTAGTTAAGGTGAATAGGAACACATAATTAACATCTTAGTTGATTGATACTTCGACATCGATCAATGCCACAAAAGGTTAAACGATAACACTAATGTCAAACAATTGCAGAAAAGGTCAAACGAACGATAAATCATTCTTCCATAAGTAACTTAAGTAACTTGATGTAGACCCAAAAGTGAGATAACAATTGAAACTGTTGATTCACAATGAATATTAGAAACAATACTTCTAACTATCGTTGATACACAAATAATACTGATAATCAGAAATTTTCACACTCTAACACACACTTGTGATAGAAAGTAAATTATTTTCCATAAACTTCAAAACTTATCCTATCCCAAACTAAGCCAAACAAAGCCCAATAAAAATTCAAATGAGCCTCAAAACATAGAAGGGCCAAGAACTAAGCAATAAACAAAGACCAATAAAAAACTATAAGTAACTTAAAAAATAAAAATACTCATAGAAGAAGACGATTTTGGTACAAAACAAGGACCCAAACCGCCTACGGCTCAAGTTATAGCCATTTTAGCTCAAGTTATAGCTATTTTAACTCAAGTAATAAGTTATAGCCATTATAACCAATTCACCTCATGTTATAGCCATTTGATTAGTCACACACTCGAAATGGAGCCTTCTAACTCAAGTTATAGTCATTTTATTGAAGCCTCATTGGACACATGGCCCTGGGCATCCAAACACAACATAGCTTGCTCCTCCACACTTGGATTCGCACTAGAACTCCATCATTGCTTCGTGAGTCATTGGAAACATAAAAGCTTGACGATTTTGCTTGTTGGTGAAGACATGTATGCTTTCGAATACTTTTTAGAACCTTCGTTGAAACCGTGAAAAATGGTGACAATGTTCATGCAATCTTATATGGTTGGGAATTGAAGAGATTATTTGGTTGAAAAGTTTGTGTACATTTTGTTGTTGAGGCATCCAATACAATATCTAGTTTTTCCTTAAAAAAATAAAATTTTACTCTTGGTTGAATGGTTAAACAACCTTAGACTTCTTCTTTTTTACTCGAACTACTTTCAACGAAACTAGAAAAAAAAAGTATCATCAACACCTAAATTGACTTCATCACCATCTCTTTTATCCTGTATATTTTCATCACGTCGAACTTTGTTTGGAGTGCTTTTGTTTTGAAATTAAACCAAGTCATAGTCATATCTCCAACATCAACAAAATCTCGAAACAAAGGAGCATAATGCGTCTCGTATATGTCAAAATTTACATATTTAAATTGTCAATTTCTTTATTTACGTAAAAGATAAAAGGATTAATTCATGAATTTTATGTTTCAATATACCTACAACTGATTAAAAATAATAGTATAACTTGCCTTTATTTTCTCCTCCCACCATTCACTCGATGCATCGATTAAGCTTCTCCTTCCACCGATTCTAGTTTCAAGCCTCACTAAACGATCACAAAGCTTCCTATCATTTTTCATGTTGACCTATTTATTTTTTAGTTGTTTTGGTTGAAAGATTTTGCTTAATGGTTTTTTTCTAAATTCCTCACCTAATCTTATTGAAGTGACTACCAGGTCTATTCTCTTTTTTTATGTTCATCCAAGCAAACATTGATAAATTCCATGAATGTAGCTTGATTCTACATGAATTTTGATTTATTCTTTTTATTTGATGTTGCACAATCAACAACATTAAGGTGATTATCATCTTATCTAATAAGAACATAGTACCACAATGAAGGAATAAACAATAATATAAATATACTAGCATTAGTAAACTCGTGTATTACACGGGTTGAATAAATAAAATATTAAATAGAATTAAATTTTGTTAATAATAAAATGATATTTTAATATAAAATATGATTGAAATCTTCCTTATTATAAATTAAATAAAATACTTTATTTTAAAAAGAACATTTTAAAAATATCATTTATAAAAACTTTTGATATGTGAATAAATATGCTTGTTAATAATGAATATTTTTCCCCCTTTCAAGTGATTTTTGTTACTAATTAATCCTTATTGATACTTAATTGTGATTAATTTGAATTTTGAAGCTTTGGATAGTTGTTTGATGATTTCAAAAAAAAAAAGAAAAGAAATTCATGAAGATTTTGGAATTTTAGAGGCTGTTATGGCCATGACAAGACCTATCATGCCCATAACAGGCTTCAGGCCCTTTTTTCCTGCACATTATGGTCATGACAGATCTTGTCATGGCCACAACATGCATCAGGTCTTTTTAAGCCCTTCTTCTTCATCTTCATTTTGGTGGAGATGAATTTTGGAATAGAAACCCTAGTTTTTCTCCATTCTTGTGGTGGCTTTGAAGAAAGTTTTTCAAGAGTTCAAGAGAGGTTGAAGATCAAGAATTTCAAAGAAAGATTCATGTCAACACAACCCACCTCTACTCATTTTTTGTTTGAAAATCTCTAGATCTATCATGTTTTCTTCCATTGTTATGAGTTTGGTTGTGGTTTTTGTAAGCCTTATGGGCTAAACACTTTTTATCACTTAGATTAGATGAAGCTTAGCATACTTTGACATTTGACATGTAACTTTTGGTGATGATTAGGTTAATGTTTATTTGAAGGTTATGAATGTTTTTCAATGATTGTGTATGTTTATTGAACTTGATGAAATGATGAATCTTGTGGGTGTTATAATTAGATATTGTTGGAAAAATTTGTGTTTTAGAACATCTATTCATGAATTGCATACATTAGTTTGTAGTTTATGGCATTTGACTAGAAATAGTAAATGATGGTTGATTGTTTAGTAAAGTTAAACAAATGTGCATCCTTATACATATGTTTTTTGAAAACCATTGTGTTTGTTATGAATATCTTCTAACTTTGTTTATGTGTAACTATAGATTATGCACAAAATTTATAGTTCTTGTATTCGAGTTAGGACATTCATAAATTGAAGGATTTACATAGCTATTGTTACATTACGCGAATTGAGGTGGTTACCATGTGTTTATCGTGTTAAATTTTCAAATATTTGTGGGTTTGGTATCCTTGACGGGAGTCCTAACCATCTTTAATTTTAGCCTAATTATATTATTAGTTCTTCGTGGCGTAATTTTAGGTGGCTATTATGTGTTTATCGTTTTAGATTTCCGACGAGTTTTATAATTAGATAACCTTGACAGTAGCATATTTTACATCCATGTTTCATGTGTAGAAAATGATCTCACCATAGGTTCATATATGTTGTCATTGTTTTGCTAAACGGATTCGAAGTCTAAATGATATCCACCCTTGATTGATCATCTTCGTTTACTTCCTTCAATTAGTTTAATTGTTAGCTAAATTAGTTAATCATATTATTCATAAATCATATTTCATCGGCTAGATAATGACAAAGACTTAGTATTAGGAGCTCTCATGTCCATGAATCGATAATTGGTTCTTACCAAAAGCTATACTACTATCCGATAGTTGCACTTGCTTATTATGTGTGTAGTTAGTCATAAGGTGAAAATCATTTTTATAAATTTAAAGCTTAATTGTATAAAATCCATTATTAATATATATATATATATCAAAACACACATCAACTTTTTTATGATAACTCCTAATTTTAATTATTTTATAAAAATTTTAATTTTTAAAAAATACCAATTTTAAATATTTCGTACTTTTACAAAAGTTTGATTTTTTAAAAAAAAATTATTATTTTATAAAAACTTACTTCTTTAGAAATAACAATAATAAAAAGATATTTTTTTTAATTTATTACAAATTATTTTAATATAAAAAAGAATTAAATAATATTACTAATTAATATGATTATTTAATAGTAGAAAGAGACGTGAAAAACTTGGTAATAATGAATATGGTAATGATATGTGCGCTCTCTATTCACTCTTTTATTAGAGTAAGAATAGAAGATATACACACACAAATCCGAATTATACCATAGAGAAGTCGCCAATAAAACTTAAGTAGAGAGGTCGCCGGAGTGTAGCTTGGAGGTGCAGATCGCCGGCATCGGTATTGTTAAAGAAACACAAGTGAAATCAAATTAAATACCACACACCGACACATGGTATTTTGCTCAACAAAGCAGACTTTTTTCTTTTATTAATTCGGCAAACGAAGAAAGCTAAAGAAAAACTAAAAAAATTATGAAAATAAGCATACCAATGGGGTTTATACTACCCTTACATCGAATCTTATCTGCTACTAGGATTATGAAATATCTTATCTAATTAAATTTTATTTGTTATCTAACTTTAATAGTTAACCATTGCATTATCACGGCCCAATCTCACCCTTTCTTTTTTGTTTTTCCAACTTTCAATTTAATATACAAAAGCTCTCAATCTGGAAGGCCAAAAATCTTTCATTTGGGTTAGAATGACTCTTATCAATGCTTTGAGAACGAAGTGTCAGTTTCTTTTTAATTATTTCTAGCTCGTTGTTAGTTTTAGTTTATATATTTGTTTGTCGTTTAAATAAAGAGAATGAAATGTTAGTTAAATGAAGGATATTGAGTTGTGACTAGTAATTTAGGTGGCTCAACTGCTCTAAAACACAACGCTGCTTGTAAGCCTAAGGGTAGGTAGTTTGATAAGTTGGTATTCAAAAGTTAAAAAAGAAAAACAAAACGTCAGGTTTTTATGACTTTTATAAAACAACTGTTTAACCTATATCAAAAAGCTAAACAAGAAGGTCTTTTAGTAAAAGAAAACAATTTATTAACTTATTAGTTTTTTATAAAAATCAATAATTTAATAAGTTGTTTCTAATGAAAACCAAACATGCTTTAAAAACTTCAAAAGAAATTAGAAACCAATTGGATTACCTTTGTTTGCTATAAATAAACATTGGATGAAGTATAGTTTCTACATAAGTGAGTATTATAAAGCTTCTATTCTTGTGTTCATTAATAAGTTGTTTTCTATTTCTCTATCGGATCAATCATAACTCATTAACACAATTCAGTTGATAGTTTGAACCTTCAAATTTTGTATTTCTATTTCTTGATTATTTTGAAGGATTGAGATTATATATCTACAATGTGCTAACAAAAATGAGATTATATATCTACAATGTGCTAACAAAAAGACACTATGCAAACAAGCCAAGCCGAGCCCGAGCTCGTATAGGCTTGAGTTCGGTTCGTTTTGGCTTAAGAGAACTCGTGCTCGAGCTCGGCTCGTTTAAAGCTTTACTTTTAAAGCTCGAGCTCGGTTCGTTTATTATTTAGTTATTATTATTTTTTAATATTTTTATATTTAATTTTATATATAATTATTATTATATATTTTATATATATAACAATTTATCTATTATATAATTGTTTTATCATAATTTTATATATATTAAAAGTTATTTGCATAAAAATATTTAATAAATTTAATAAAAAATATATAAGTAAAAAGCTCGTTCATTCTCGTGAGCCGGCTCGAGCTCGATATGTGAAGCTCAGGCTCGGGCTCGATAATTAAATGAGTTTTTTTTTCAAGCTCGGGCTCGAGGTCGATAAGACTTTGCTCGTTTCGAGCTTTTTGTTGAACCGATCTCGAATAGCTAGCGACTAGCTCGGATCGTTTGCACCCCTACCCTATAAATTGGGTTGATTTTAACTAGTATTTGGTTGTGCTATAGGCCACTAGTTGGGTCGAATATTAGAACATTTTATGTATTGGACATGGGCTTGTAGCTCAAGGCGTTATCATCTAGACTCGTCCAAGTACCGATCATCGGGAACACAGCCCAAGGCAGTTAACGAGTTTAAACAGCAACTGCTAATACCATTTAGCAGTTTCATCAACTACTGTAACTAATCGGTGCAATGGTTCTTGAAGTTCGATGATGTATATATGGAGTCTTGGAGACCAGTTTGTAAACAATGATCGGTATTGTCTTGTTCTTCATGCAACATTAAAACTACTGATTGTCTGTTGAAATCATATTGTTCTATAATCACACGCATAATCATATTTTTTCTATTTGACAATGTTGCCTAGCATCTACCTTCGGTTCATTCTTGGCTTCGTCTAGCTTGCGATTCTGTACAATTTGAAAAGGACTGGGTTTACAACCTTGTAAACTGCAATCTTCTAAAATATAGAGGGTGTATTTTCTTTGACTAAGAACGAGGTCTGAGCAACTTCAATCCCAAGAAAATATTCGAGATTTCATAGGTCTTTTATGCTAAATCTTCTATCAAGTTCATCCTTTATTTCTTGCATTGTACTCGTTTGATTCCCTACCACAGTGATATCGTCGATATAAAAGAATGATCGGCTTAGATTGTTTGAATCCTAGGTCGAGTAGGGCATTGGTGAAATTTTAATAACAATTATGTGATGCTTGCTTTAAACCATGTAAGGATTTTCTTAGTCTATAAATTCTAGTCTCTCCTTCAAATGCTTGAGAAATCTTCATATAAGCTTCTTCCTTTAGATCCCCATGTAGAAATGCATTGTTGATGTTGAGTTGGTGGATTGCCTAATTTTTCTTGACTGCCATTACTAAAAGAGTTCTCATAGTGACCAGCTTTGATACGATGTAAAAGTATCATGGTAGTCTACTCCTTTCAATTGCGTAAACCCATTTGCAACTTATCATGCCTTGTATTTCTCGACCGTTCCACTGGGTTTTTAGTTTGTATACCCACTTGGTGTCAATTGCTCATTTTCCTTCATGGAGTTCTAATGTCCACATATTCTTTTATAGAACTCGTATTTTGTCCTCCATGGCTTCCTTCCATTTATTACTTTTGACAATCTGATAGAAATGTTTTGGGTTACTGTTTGAGCCGATGAATCTTAGAAAAATATTTGTATGAAACAAAATTAGATAAAGGATGTACCTTTACCTAGTGAGGCAAAACAATCGTTGAAATGTTTTGGTTGTGACGGCTTCTCTTACTCGTATGGGCTCGATGTTTGGGCCTTTTGGTTCGTTTTGGGCCTGATGGTCCTAATTTATTATATCAACTCCTATTATTGAGCTTTCATTTTTGTGATCTGGGCCTTCATTGTTTTGATTTTGGTTTAATTTAGTTTGCTCATTTGGGTTTTCTTTTTGGGCTTTATTATTTTGATTCAAGTCAGCTTCTTCACTTGGGCTTTAAGTTCCTGTCGAGCCACCAGTCCCCAGCATCACTATTCTCTTCATTCTTGCAATTTCAGTATGAAGTGGGCCATCATAAAGTTCAAACAATTCGGTTGTTTGAAGAAAAACTAGGTTTATTACATGTCGCGCGTTGCCGCGACATTGTACATGACGTGATAAAGTATAGATTACAATCGACCCGATTCGTTTCCGAACTAACTTTACGTCAATACGTAGAGTAATTCGAATTTATACTGTTGAACAAAAACATTTAATCTGACTATTTTCCAAACAAAATTATTGTTGATACATAGACTTACAATCGCTCCGACTGTTTCCGTACTAAATTTACGTTCAAACGTATAGTAAATAAAAACGTATTATATTGACCCGACGCTTTTCCAAATAAACCAATGTCGAAACGTTGGCCAACTCAAAGCGTACATAAAAATAAGCACAAAAACATTTTATATTTGACCCAACTCATTTCTGAACAAATATTACGTCAAAACATAGACGAATGTCAAAACGTAGACAGTCCTACAGTGTATATAGTTAAGCGTGGAAACATTTTATATTTGATCCAAGTCGTTTCTAATTACGTCTAAAAGACAGACTTCAATTTATATTGCATAGGAGTAAACTCGGAACTTTAGAAACTTAAAGGGGTTAAAGTGACATTTTACAAATTTTTTAAAAATTAACAGGGGCTAAAAACATAAAGATTAAAAGTAGGAGTGGAAGAAAGACCGGTGGAAGGTAAAGTATATATTCCAATCGACCTAACTCATTTTCGAATTATTACATAAACCCGACTCCTTGACAAACAAATTTACATTGAAATGTAGCCAAACTCAAAACGTACATAAAAAGTCAAATTTTTAAAAAAGTATTTAAATTGTAAGGACCGTGTATTGAGGTAGAGTCGTATGATTTAATAGCACGTTGCGACACGTATGTGATATACGTTACGCTCCGTTGGGCTAAATAATTAGAAAAAATAATTTAAATGAAATAGATATTTAAAAGCAAAAGACAAAAGGTACTTTAAAGGAAAATAATGTAAGAAAAATAAAAATAGCCAAAAAGAAAAAACAAACCGGATTTGAACCCGCAACTTGTTACTAGTTCAAGTGGTAAGGGGCGGAACACATGCCACTACACCAACCTACTACATATGATTCATTTCAAAGTAAACTTATTTATTTGTAAGCCATTTCGAAAAACTTTTAAATAAAAAAATAAAAAACTACGGCCCAATCAGAAGGTGACACGTGGCAAGACCGTGGGAAACCCCACCGACCTTGCTTTTTAAGTTATAGTAAATTGGTCAAAACAAAATTTATTTTCTTGAAACCTTACATCCGTGAAGACCATTATTTTCCTGTTTTCAAGATCTATAATTTTATACCCTTTAGTCCCTTATGGATAACAAAAAAACACCCCAGGCCTCCCTCTTGCTTCAAATTTGTCCCCATTGGTTTCGATGCTTCTATAATAGGCTAAGCACATAAACACTTTCATGAAAACATAGTCGGTTTTTCATTTAAAAATTGTTTCATGGGATGTTTTGTTTTCAGTTAGCCTTGAAGGTAATCGGTTAAAAATGTAAAAGGTCATCAAAACACAATCACCCAAAACCTTTTAGGCAAGTTGGCTTCAAATCTAAGTTGCCGGGCGGTTTCGAGTAAGTGCCAATGCTTACGTTCCAGTGTTCCACAACCATATTTTGTTGTGGGGTGTGGGGATAAGTTGACTCAAGTAAAATTCCTTCCTCCTCATAAAACTTTAATATTTCATTCAATGTGAACTCGCCTCCATAGTCACACCTAGTTCTTTTATTTCGAATTGGGATTTTAGCATATTTAGGGAGACTAACCAAACAATTGCTTGCTTTATGTTTAAAATTAAAAAAAAACATCCACAGGACTCCACTAAAATCATCAACAACTGTTAAAAAAATATATGGAAAAGAAAGGTGTACGTTGTATGGTATTTTCCTTAAAATCATAGTGTAATAATTCAAAACAAGCATTCATTATAATTTCTTTGTTTCAAAAGAAATTCTAGTGTGCTTTATCTTAGAACACGAATCAAATTACTTTTTGAAAGAAACGTTACTAAGAAAATCAATCTTAGTAAGTTTCTCACTAGAAGCATGGCCCAACCTTTTATGCTAAGCATCAACAGTAGCCATCAAGCTAATTTCTTCTCATTTCCGAGCATCCCCATTCGGTAAAGACCCTTTCTACACTCACCTGCACCAATCAAGTTCCTTGTGTATAGTCTACATAACACAAAAATAAGGAAAAAAGGTTATGGCCGATTGAAGGTCTCATTACATGTTTCAATCTTGTTCTCAAAATGTTTACGTTGTGTGTGATATGTTCAGTTGTGCTCGAATCAAATACCCCCTTATCATCATAGCTAGTTTTACTTGTCATGTATGCTATTAGAGTTTTTGTGTCTTTGGTTGTGTTCCCATTTTCTACAAAATGTTACAAGAAAGTACCATATTATTCATTAGTCAGACCTAGCATGAGACTTGATCCAGTATCAATGCAAGCTGCCTTGGGTTTGATTTCATCATGCTTTTTGTTTCGCCGATTACCAATTGGGATATCCAATTTGTTTGAAGCTACCATCCCAGTTTTGCCGGTCATTCCCACAAAAGTTGCAATTTTCATTGACATAGTTGCATTTGTATTCTTTTGCTAGATTTCTCAAAACGGTGCCCCACGCTCCTTTTATCGGCTCGACATGAAGGCCTTGAAGGTTGTGGATTCAATGGGTGAACTTTTGTTGACAGAAATATTTATTTGGCGTTCATCTTCTGCAATGAGATGATAAGCATTCCCAAGACTTGGTGTTGAGCTCATTGTCAAAATATATGTTCTAATCACAGAAAAATTATTATCAATTCCCATTAGTAACTCATAAAACCTTTCCTTTTCCCTAAGATTAAATCATCCTTTTCTCTAATTCACACATGCAACCGGTGCATTTACATCAACATAGAGATAAAACAACATCTCATAGTAAGCGGAAACTAAAATACCTTCTTGTTGAGTCGCTGTGAGGGTCCGCTCCAATTCGCATGCCCTAGGGGCACTCTCTTTTCCTAAACTTTTGAGTAGGTCGGTCTAGATTTCAGCGACTGTACCAGAGTATGACGCTATTCCGAATATCTTTTTCCAAGTTAAAGAAAATCACCTCGGTATATTACCCTAGACCGAGTACTTGCCCACATAGACCTAGTTTTACAACACTGATATATATTGCAAGCTAATAGTGTTATATATGATTAATATTAAATTCCAATATTTCTCGTGCCAAAATGACCTTGTTCATTACATAACATTATTCAACAAGATCCTTCTAATACTTTAGTAAATAAAAGACCTTTTGTTAAAGCATCTACAACGTATCCCCAAAAGCCCATACATTTACATCATTTTTTGGTGTAAGATACCATGTTCTTCGAATATGTTTACGCCAAACTCATATCAAGATTTCAACTCTATTGTACGCACCAAATGTTTAAATTAAATTTTTGTAGAGAAACTAAAATTCTACTTGGACAATTTGAGAGTCGTGAATATCACTTTCAGATCAAAATTACTCGGTGGTTCACCCGAATAAATCAATCGGACATAACTCAGACGAGATCAAGAAGAAGTACGTATAATTGTGTATTTTTCGTGAACCAGAAGAAGAATGAATGACCAATATTTGTTTTTAATTCAACAATTGCAGGAAGGGCTTAAACTGCCGGAGGCAGTTTTGTATATCAAAAATTACATTTTTTACCCTTGAATTTCACGAAATTTCAGGAAAATTAAGATTTCGAGCATTTTTTTTTAAACAATTTTTACCAAGTTTCTGGGAAAGCAATTTTACTTCCGCATTTTATAGCTTGACCCCAGCCATGGGCTCTGCCTCTTGGACCCGTCAGGGCTGCCGCCCCTTTGACCCCGCTTCCAGGGGTGTTGCCCCCAACTCCACACCAAACCCTCGTCAAGGGGGCGTTGCCCCTTGCAACCCCCATTGCTTAAGGGCTTCGCCCCTAAACATTATAAAGTATAACGTTCAAATATTGAATATCATGATAAACTCAAACAAACGTGCACTCCACACCTCCGAAACTTGTTTGATGGATATTGTAATTACATTAATCATTTAGTCAATCAAATTACACCAAAATATCTAACATTTTTTACACTAAATGATCAAGATTTACGCATTTACTTGTTTCAGTTAAGTTACGTAGTTTATAAAACTAAGAACAGATTGTTTATTTTCATCTTATATATACTAAATTATTTAATCAATTCACTAATAACAATTATAAGTTATATATGGTATTCGATATGGTATTCATTTTGAAGGTCTCAATGAGATTGTTTCAAATGATAAAATATATTTATAAGTCATTTTTTACTTATTAGAATTGGAATTTAATACGTATGTGATTTACCAAAATTTGGTGTTATGAATACTACTTTTTTTTTAACAGCCTAGAAATACTATAAGCCCGGTTATCCAGGTAAAAATTCAAAAAACAAAAATAGGCTCATGTGTTAAACAAGGGAATAATATTGGGAGAGAATATCATAGTAATACACCAATCAATGATTTCAATATAAGCAACTAAATTCTATCTTCAATTAGCTCATTGCTTTCAAAGTTTCTAAGAATAGACAAGGGAATAATATTAGTCAAAAATACGTAAATGATCACAGAAACAAACACAAAACAACCGACTTAGAGACTATATGAAGTTGCAAATCGGATCTAATACGTGTAGCTAAATGAGAAACCACAAGCAACATTAGCATCAGAAAAGACTCACTTTTCTCGATCAATTTCCTGTAAATACAACCATCCTCAAATAATCTTGACTATTGCAGTAGATGGACTTTGTGGAACTTACCAAAAGATGGTTCTTTGAGTGAAATGAAATGTCTCGTGCCGACTATGAAGGTTATGATGATGATGATAAACGAAACAAGAATCAAAATTCTAATTTGAAGAGATTTTAATTCTTCATATTCGTCTCATGTGTTTCAAAAACAAATTGATTGTTTAATTGCGTAAGGTTGATCTAATTTCTTTTTCAGTAATGAAGGTTTAATCTTAATTTAAATAAAAAGATAATTATTAATATTAGTTTATTAATATCTTATGGAGTTTGAATTAGATTAGGATAAGCATAAGTATAGTATAAATAGTGAGTCATGATCATTGTAATTGGTGTGGTTTTGTTTTTAATATTATTCTTGTAGTCGAGACGGGTTGTATTCATATTTTCGGTGTGTTTGTTGTCTTTAATATATTGATTCTAGGTCAACAATTGGCATCAAAGTTAAGGTCTAGCTCATACCCGAAAATAAAAGTAGGAGATCAAAGACTTGGGTGTAGTACTGTAGTCAAGATCAATAATCAATTATTAAAGATAACGAACATGAGATCGGGAAAACAAACTAACAATTATATCTGGGAGGGAACAATCAAACATAGTGAAAGAAAAAGTTTGTGTGTATTCTTATGAAGTCGATCAACGTGAGATTAGTTCTGTCAAAAAAAATCATCAAGGTCATCAACAACAGATATCTTTCTTTCCCGTCAAGGATAAAAAAGAAGTAACTGAGGTAGGTTGTTTTTTGGTAGAAGATATCCGATTAGATTTGTGAGTAGGCGGACGGAAAAGATTAGTTAAAGTAGGAGGCTTTGAATCTAATCGTGCCAAGCAGGTAAAGAAGAAAGACAATAGAAGGAGAAGGGTAGCTAGCTTGTTTTTGTTTTCTTTGATCGGTGGTCAGGAATGGTGTAGTGGTAGAACCCGGGAAGATATCAAAGTTGGGGAGATCAAATTAAGTAGGTGATTGAAAAAAAAGGAAAGATAATTTTGTTATTAATTTATGGGGAGAAAAAACACAAAAACTGATGAATTTAATGGTAATTAATTTTTGTGTTCGTATTCAAGTGTTTGAATGCATTTTAAACTGTATACTTCAAAGGACTTGAGGAAGATTAATTACAAAGGATGTGCTTTTGTGATCGTTGCATTAAAGGTCTTGTTGCGGGGTGAAAGCAAGAAACCAAATATTAAAGTTGAAGAATTTTGAGTGTTACATGGTATTCAAGATCCGGGTAGAATAAATCAAGATTAAGGGGGAGAATGAAGGTTTAATCTTGAAATAAAAAGATAATTATTAATATTAGTTTATTAAAATCTTATGCAGTTTGAATTAGATTAGGATAAGTATAAGTATAGTATAAATAGTGAGTCATTATCATTGTATTTGGTGTGATTTTATTTATAATAATATTCTTATAGTTGAGACGGATTGTCTCCATATTGTCGATGTGTTTGTTGTCTTTAATATATTGATTTTGGGCCAACAAGTAAAACTATGATAATTAGTGATTATGCTTTCAATTTTGAGGGATCTCTTAGATCACTGATCGGATTTTTCGCAAACACATAACATCCACACTGCACAGTGTTTGTTCATGGGGGAAAATACACAACAGTAATATTCATACATCGATGAAATGCCAGACTACAAGGGGTATTTACCTACGATATAATATTGTTTCGAACCTACCCAAGAAACTCAAGCACACACGTACAATGACCCAGACGCTTAGCCGTATTCACGGCGAAACGAGATGTACCCCCTAATTATATACAATTAGCCGTGTTTTGAAAACAAAAGCACTTTTGTGGTTCTCAAGTTTGAAGGATGTATATGGATCTAATTCATCAAGTTTAAGTTTATTACAAAGGAAGCAAAATGTTTTTTTTTTCCTAAAGTAGGTGTTTTGAGCCAACAAAACGTGTTTCATTCATAATTAAATTTAAAATTTAAAGTAAAATACAAAATAAAATAATTTTTTTGATTTTAAGTTAGTTGTTGAAGATGCTATTTTAGGGCATGTTTGGGATTGCTTAATTGGTTGAAAAGTAATTTTGATAAAAAAGACTTATTAACTTATGATTTTTCAAAAATAGTTTTTAAAAAAGTGTTTTAATTAGCTTATAAACTAAAATTTCATAACATGATAAAAAACTACATACTTCTAAAAATGATGTGAGTTAATAGGATGTAGTAGAATGATATAATAGGAAATTAGACTAAAAAGAGTTTTTAAAATTAATCAGTAATCTTCTTATTTTTCAAAACCTACTTTTTACTAAATATAAAAAGTCAGTTTGAAAAATAATTTTGAATTTGACAGACATTTTTGTCACACCCTCAAAATCCACGTGCGGAGTTTTACCGCGAGGCGTGTGAACAAACCAGGATCACAGTCACTAGTTACTCAGAACGACACTATATGCCACATTTAAAAATAAACCAATCAAGGCTCAAGTTTTAAAACCATGCGGAAGCGTTTGTAAATAAGACAAACCCAAAGTATGTAAATGTAAAATTTGGCAAAACACGCGCCAACCCATTATTTAAATCTCATAAATAAAATTCAAATGTCATGACTTAAGATGAAGTCTTAGAATGCATGCTGGACCCGTGTTGTGCTCCTAATGGCAAACTGAATTAACGACCTGAGAATAGCATACTAAAAATGTCAACACAATGGTTGGTGAGTTCAAGAGTTTGCATTTAACATAAACAATAATAATTTGCATAACATAAGAAGTGCATTGAAATAGATAGCTAGTCTATATTCATAAGTAATAACAATAGTGATTTAGCGATCGAAGCTGACTGTGTTGCGTTTGTTGCCTCCCGTCACGACTTACCAGGTCGTAACGATGTTTGTGTTTAGGACAATATTGCACCCGTTTGACCTCGAGTCGCACAGGTGGGGCTTGTCAAACCCAGTAGTACTACCCAAGATTTCCCGCTAGTTACCATTATTAACGATCCGAAAGTGTGAGGACTTTCAAGGTATTATACACCATGTTAAAACATACACAACTTATAATAATAATATAGCGTTTGTGAACAAGTATGCTACCTCCCCCATAAGAGAGTTTATAAAATAGTGGGGCATGAACTCACCTGATGTGCAAGGACAATGATAAGAGAGAACTGATGATGAATGAAAAGACAACCCTTCAAAGGTTACCTAGAACACGCAAGTACATAAGTACGTGTGCACAGAAAACTTAACAACCCTAAGTGCTCAATAAACACATTGACCCAAGGCTTTGGAAAACAAGACTCATCTAACCTAGTTGACCCGTTTGACCCGTTGGTGACATATTAATTGAAATCTCGTTTAATCAAATGTATCAACTTATCATACATGATTATCAAACAAAGTATTCACGCATATTACATCATCAACCCAAGTTCAATCTAGATCATCATACAACTTATGCGAATCTCAAACAATCAACATGCTCAACACAATCATAAATATATCACAACTAATAATTCATTCATGAAGTCTGATCATGCACAACATGCCATGTGAAGCCACTCACGACTTCACACCCTAAACCCTGCCAATCCTACTAAGTAGGGGCCTCAGATTCGCACGCGTGTATGACAATCATAATAACATAAATCAACAAGATTCATTCCAACTAACAAACACAATAATGATCAATTCCAATCCCAAACATGATTTCCTAATCACTAGCCATAATTCATCATCATGTATAATCACCAAGAACCTACATTCCTTAAATGATCAATCAAGCAACCATACAACCCAAGTAACACATTCCACCACATTAGACATCATCCATAAGCATTCTAACATGCTCCTAACACCATAAACATGCTCACATCATCATATCCAATGATCTTCAAAAATAAAGTTTCCCTTTTTAGAAGGTAACACCCAAAAGCAATCTAACATCCAATTCCTTCATAGTTTCATCAATTTTATACCCACTCAAGTTATAACATTCATTCTAACATGATAATCATCACTAACTCATCAAAATTCCCAATCATCATGCATAAAAGTTTCCACTTATAGTAAGGTATGAACAAACACTAGATTTCATGACTTTTCTTGCACAATTCATATAAACCAACATCCAAGCAATGTATCCAACATCATACAATCATCAAATCATGAATTCCAAGAACAAAAAGTTTCCTCTTAAGGCAATGTGTGAACAATATGATCAAACCATGGAATTCTTGCATAATCAACATAATCTAACATTCATACAATCTAACCAACATCAAATTAACATCTAACAATCATCAATTTCACTTTTTCATCATCAATTTCGAATTAGGGTTCATCAAGAATCAAAAACCATGAAAAACTTGATAAAACTCACCTTTAAACGTGTAGGGATGATGATTAACACTTGCTAACACTTGGAACTACTCAAAATCGAATTGTTCTTGCATGTTCTTGATCAAAATCGCAAAGAATGAGGGTGGGGAAGAGAGGTTACTGCTGAAATGGGGTTTGGGGGCTAGGGTTTGGGTTTTGGTGGTTTAAATATGGTAACCATTTGACTAAAAATCCCCTTGATGTTTTGTAAATTGTAAAAACTAATCTTTTTAGCAACTTTTAACAATTTTAACTACAAAATACAAGCAATACTAATCAACAATAATAATCATATACATTTTCAACTAATAGCAAAACATATGAAATCATAGTTACACGTTGTCACGTTATCAAGTAAAATTCACAAATAATAACTTAAAGTACATGAATCACATAACCACAACTAATAATCAACATTATTAATTAGATTATCATCTGTTTATCATAGATAATTGTTATTAAGTCACCAACGTTCAACGACAACTAGTGTGTGCTCACAACGCGTGCATGCAAGACCTAACGGAACTAACGGAGTTTGGTAACGGAAAATTTCCGGATGTCACAATTTTCTTTTTACGTATTAACTTTTGAAAAATTAATAAGTTAAAATTCAGTGAAAAATAAGCAATCCTAAAGACCACCTTAGGTACAACATTACCAATAATTACTATGACTAGTTGTACTACGCGTCGCGCGTTGCGCGACTTGTCAACGTATTTTTTTTAACAGTGTAATTAGGCTCAGAGTTGGTTATCCACAGTGGCTGCAGCCGATAAATGGTGCCACGCCAAACAATGGACACCTTTTTTTTTCATCACAGCCATGATATAATGTAGATCAACATTCGACTATAGTATACGGTATTACTCGAACGAAAGGAACCCAACAGAACCAACAGCGTCTCATCAGGGCATAATATCGGACATAATCTCAGAAATACGACATGTCTCAAAATGAGCAATGACAAACCACAACATCTTATGTATGTCTCTGATGTGCATACACCTAACATCGTTGACTCGAGTGCATGGCTCAGATGACCAGCAGCACATCAATGCATACATTTAAGCACAATAGAACCATAGAATCACATCAAAATCTAAAAAATGTAAAGCCACATGAAACCCAAGACGTATAGAAATACCAAGAACACCCCAATTATCATTCATTCAACTACATTTTAAACATATAGGGGAACAAATTGATACCAACGCTAAACATGACAACCATGGACATTGATTTGGCTCAGACCCAGCCACCGCCGTCTCTGGCTGCAAACCATTCACATACTGTTGCCATGCCAAGACAACAACCTGTTTATGCTCGAATCATCACAGCCATATCCATGGTTTCCCGGTAACCAAATCCAACGTGCGATCCAACGAATGGAAGCCAAGACAAAATAGAACAACCACAAACACCCAAATTAGTATCACATTCAAAACAAATCGAAAACCCAAAACAGTATCATATGCTAGAGGATCACAGCAATAGGCACATCATAATCACAATCACAATCATAGACACAACATAGTTATAATCACATTCATGGGTCTGTAAGAACCAAAAGAAAAACTTTTTTTCAGATAAAGAACCCAAAATAATTTAAACCCAAAAAAGGTCAAAACCGAATCACCTATTACCTACAGATCATCGCCACCGACAGATCGGTGACTACTGTGCATGCAGCGCAACATGAGCAGTAACGAAACTATCAAATAGAAGAATCACATCACCGAACACACCCACCATAGCATCACCGCCGGCCAACCATCGCCGCCAAGAGCTTGCAAAATAGAGAAAAGATGATCGGACGCAACCCCGGTAGCAATGGCGGTGGCGAGTCACCGAAGAACACAAAGGTGGCCCTAAAAAAGCGATGGGTCAAGAGGCTGCACTCACCGGTTGCACCCGACGCATAACGCGACGGACGTTCACCTTGAGCACCCACCGGAACTTTCAAACCCCAAATCCCTCTCTCTAATGAGGTGTAAACAACTGAAGATCACATAAAAGGAAACGAAACCAAACCCAACGCATAGTGAAATACCAGATCTGTCAGTCATAAACTGGGCGGTGTGAGAGGCTACCACCACCCCAACGCGGCTGCAGCGCTCAACAACACCCCCCCCCCTCAACAGCCAACCCACCTCGTCTCCGATATCCTTTCTATATATAGAGACCATAAGCTGTAAGCCTAGCGAAACCGGCAGCCGGTCACCGCCGTACCAACCGGATGGCCATCACCGGTGGTATACTAGTAGAAAGAAGCCGTAGAGACATGAAATGACTCGTGTAGGATATAAAAGAGCAATGCACGAAACCTGAGGCGAGGTGAAATACCAAAAACACCCCAGCTACTATTCATTCAACTATATTTTAAACATATAGGGTAATTTACAACCTGTTGGTGTTGTTGGTGTGAACTCTCTATGGAATTTCCCTGTGTGAATGATTACTAAAAAGGTAGATTATTGACATGTTTACTTATGATTTAGTTTAATTTAATCCGTACAATATCTCAAATCTCAAATGTGAACGGTCAATTAGGTCTTACCTTGATTCATCTTCATCTTCATCTTCATGTCTCTAACTTGAAATGAAATGGAGATCATCTCTGTAATTTTTTTTATTCCAGGGATATGGGAGTAAAACAACACACGTGTAAGGCCATAACTATCGTTAAAATTTCTCTATCTCAGGTCCACTTCTATGCTCCTCATCTGTTTTTTGTTTAGTAGGCAATTAGGTTGATTTTCTGATTGATTATTGTGTTTTTATGCTTCTATGCTTCACTATTATGATGCAAATTATTCAATACAAATACATTTATGTTGTTTCATGGTTGCTTCTAGTTTGTTGTTAAGCATTATGTTGACCAAAAATTTTTTTTCTCCTTTAAAGTTAAAACCTAATAAAGAACACTTCCCAACAACCTTTTGATATATCAGGCTTACCACCCGATAAGCAAATAAGAAGTGTTAAGAAGCAGTCTCAAACACTTGCTAAATTTACATAAACTAGGGTATTAACCCCCGCGCTTCGCAACGGGGCAGAAAAACTAAAAACTAATGAAAGAGTACTTTCATTGAGCTCATGTTGCTCCTTTTAGAGAATGCTTGCAAGGCTCTCTTGTTTCCTCCTATAGTGTACAGAGGTATTTTTGTTGTTGTGGTGGGTATGCTTCTGCTGGTTACCACTTACCAGTGGGTTTGTTTTTGAACCTATAAAATTTGTAACATCAAATGGTATTTATGTGAAGTTTGTTAGAGCTTAAAAATATTTATGTAAAGTTTTAGAGGTTAAAAGTAAATAGTTTGTATGCTACTGCTCATCTGACATAAGGCTATCAAGAAAAAAGGGTGCAGAAGTTAAGCTGAGATAATGTTCAAACCCTTCCACCTATTTGTTGTAAATGCACACCGTAAGTGATTAGGCAGGTAATAACTTTGTTTCAAACTTATGATAGAAACTTTGTAAGTGTGATACCTATCGCCTGTAAATTTCAGATGTGAGGTAGGTTAATATATGGTTTTAAACAGATCAAGAAACACTACATAATAATAATGAAAATTAACATGTTAAATTAATCACTTTACATTCTTGTCTTTTTGTGCAAAAGAAATGACACAATGCAATGAAATTGAAAATTAACATGTTAAATTAAACAGACCAAGTGACCAACTACAGCATAGATTGGTCACTATAACAAATAACAAAAAACCACAATTACAAACGTAGTTTGTTAGACCAACATAAGAAACTTATAAATAGCATCATATTATAAGACTAACAAACCCGAATACGAATATAATAAAAGCAGATTGTTGCAATAAGTAAACGTACTAACTAACAATTTAAACGCCGAGGAGCAGGGCACTTGAATGCTCTAACAAACACATGATAACAACCAATCTCAGATCGTTTTGTTATTAAAAAGGAAACAAAATGCACTTAATTTGTTGTTATTATGTTTTCTTGATAGATGACATTACCGTTCATCCTCTGCTTGGTTGTAGCTTCCAAGGTTGGAGTTTGCTTGGCTTGTTCTGGAGTTTGATCTGTTGATCCTTTGCCTCCACCTAAATAGCTTTTCAGATTTATTGACCTCTTAAATCTTCTTTCACATCATTAACTGTGGCCCAAACATCCACCCCAATTCGTTTCTTATTTCTTTTTTGATAACACTAATATATTAAAACATCTACAGTAATATTAGAATTTGTAACAAAGAAAAAAAATAGTATATTAGATGTATTAAAGTTAAACTACTAATATATCAAACAGCTAAATGAATTGTAGTTATTAAACACACGAATGGTTATAATAGTGCCTGGATGAAAACTTCCCTAGTATATTACTGATTCCATTTTAGAATGAAATTGTATTTATTATTGTTCCCGTTCTCACTCCCTATACGTCATACTTAGCCACACAATTGCATATGATGTTCCCCCTTTCATCTTTTGTTTACACCTACTGATAACACATGAGTATTCAAGATTCCCATTTCATAAACATAAATGTATGTACTGTAAGGGAATCACATACATACCAAGAACCTCAACTTTATTAGGCACAATCGTATCTTCCACTCTAAAAACCAAGTGTTCTTCAATTGGTTCTGCAGCCACAAATTCATTCAAACTGTAAAGTTAGCTGCTTTAAAATCAGTTACGAACTTACATAAACTCTAAAGTTACATTAAACTTTCTTTTTCAAAGGGATATATTTCCTTTTGGAGCTTTTTAAGTTGTTTTTATCATGTTTTATGAGGAGGTTCGTATTTAATACAAAATAAACTTACATGAGTTTTTGGAACTCCCATGAACCCAAAACCGGTGCGTAGTCTTCTTTTTATGACGATTAACCTTGAGGCTCGAACAACAGATTTTTATGTTCAATCATAGTAATCAAATTACCATTCTCAGAATATCAATTCATATAATATCTGCAAAAAACATACACGGTTGAAGAAAATAACTCACATGTTCCTGATAAATTGCTTGTTGAAAGTACACCAAGGTGGGTCGTTCTTCAAAAGGGGCAACTTGTTAGCATTAGTTGTTTAACAATGTTTGCAATTTGATTAGAATATTTATCAAAATCTACAAGCACAAACATAATTGAACTTGACTTAAACATGGAGGCATACAGAAATAGTCGAAACCAATTGAAATCGTACCTTGAAAAAAACAACTTACAAAAAGAAGTCATTGACGATTTCAAATCGCAAGATACTTCACAAAGATGTAGTCCCTCCATCACCATCTTCTGTTATGGTGTTCCCATTTGCAACCGGCACTGTGCCGGCAACCGTCGTCGTGCCGAAAACCTATGTAAAGCATGCGTTAACAGGTACAAAAGAGGCAGTGAAAGCATGTTTCTTTACATAGTAGCACCCAAATGCGTTAGACATTTTAGACACCTTTAAAATCATGTTCCTTTGTTTTTAAATTTAAGATGCACGGACACTCAATATACTTGCATCAACAAAACTTGCAGAAATTCATTTAACATATACAACATTCAAATGTATACCACATAAGTTAGCTTTACCTGAATTAAATTGAAGGAAACCACTCAATGGTTTCTACAATTCAACAAAGAACACATGATAATGAAAAACAATCAGTTATTCATACACATAGCAATGCAATTACAGAGAGCAACAAAACGTTAAACGTTTGTGATGCTTCAATCTAAACGCATGCAAAACAATTTCCAAAAGTACAAAAGGGAAATTACCGTCAACCAGATCAATGTTCCTAAAGCGGCGGCCGGAATTAGTGACGGAGAAGGAACGGTGTCGTTTAGAAGTAATTTCACGTTTATGAACCTTCTTGACACTATTGTTGACTAACAGCCCATCGGTCAACTCACGCTTCTCCTCCGACAACCGTAGGGCGACCAGCTACTACCATTACCACCATCACGGTGCTCTCCATCGTAATTCTTTGACTACTCCCACCGTTCAAATTTTGAGTAGAAACTTACTGAGACATGACGAACATACAGCGGTGGACGGAGGGCAGCACAATGGCTAAAGTTACCATTGGTGCTACAGTGACCGTCGACATCCAGCACCTTCCCCGCCTTCACAGGTAGACCTAGGCAGGCCGCCGGCAAGTTATCATGGGGACGAATAGTTAAGATGGAACGATCGAATCAGTTAAAAACAAACCCAAGAAAGCGAAAATCGATTATCGGACTGCTTTGTATCCGACCCTTCGTTACCTTCTCTGGTCATCGGTCACCACCAAAACCCTAGAAATCAACCTCGATCGACCACCAACCTTGAAACACTATCGTCCTCTTTGATTATCTATCTCTTTGTTGTCCGTGCTGCCGTCAAAAGGTGAAGGAGACATTCGATGGTAGTCTATGAGCAAAATCTGTTAAACAACAGGTGACGGTGTGAGGCCATCGGATCGCAACCGTGCTGGCCACCGCTCCGCCTATCCTCTGCCTCTCTCAACAACTATTTGTGTGCCAAGTAGAGAGTTGAGGAGCTTGGCAAGTGTCTACCGCAAACAAATACCCAAAACACCCTTAAATTACTGTTCATTCAGTTGGTAATTTAACATATAGGGTAATTACTCACTGGAGTTTGTTTGCTCATTACATGGTTGTAACATAGGTAATAAGGTTGCTGCAATCGATGTAAATGTATTCATACTTCAACCTATCCCTGTTGCAAAAACTGGTTAACTTACCACTTATCAGAAGTGGTCCACGCTTATAGACTGGTTGTGGTGCCCAAGCAAACTACACTCATGCTCATCATAACACATGTTAATCTAAGTAATGTAAGCTTTGCTCTTAAAGAAAACGATATCATCATTTATTAAAGATAAATTTAAGCCCAGTTGGTAACTTGGTATTCTAACTTGCTAACTTGATATATGTCCTCTTAGGAGAAGGAGACTAAACCAATCTGAACAATCTGGCCTTTGATCAAAAGTATATAGTTTGGTTTGGTCCCTATGTTACGCTTTATATGATTGTCTGTCTCATACTTGTGTTGTTGTACTAATATTTGGTTCCATCTTCAGTGATCTGATTTGTATTTGTTTACAGAAAAGATGGCAGCTGTTAGAATAGTCATAAGCGTAACTTCATCACTTAAAATTAGTTCAACCTGAGAAGTTTTTACCATAATTGATTGTTGATGATTTTATGTAGTTATGCTTATAGGTTTACCTTAAGATTTTGTTTGGTTCTGAATGATTAGTGTTTTATTATACTCTTTTCATTGATGATATTTGTTATAATGACAGTGATCCATCATAGATTTCTACATCTGCTTCATTGTGAACTATTTTGCAATGTATTTTAGTTTCTTTGTAGTTATTAACTTTATGTCTGACTTTGCTAATGGTAAGTTGTATATATTTGAGATTTGTTATCAACCAATCCTTGTTAGAGGTTGTTCTTTTAGATTACAAAACAACATGTTCCTTCTGTTTTAGTAAGTTATGAAGCTAATTAAGTTGTTTCTCCACTGAGTCTACATGTTGTGAGGCTGGTTCTGCTATCATACATGATGCTTATGATTTTGATGCAGTAACACAATTTAAAAGGTATAGCTTAAGATTGATTGCATAATAGTACAGATTGGTGACTATTGGCTATTGAATGAGTGTTGGAGTTTTTGGGGTAGAAGAAATAGCATTTTCAAAACCTACTTAAAGCTACATACGTGTGTACCTGACTCATTTAAACAGATTAGATGGGTCGAAACTGTGTTTGCCCCAAATCTTTAAGCTTAACAATTAGCATCTTCCTAAAATCTTCTAAATTATGCTCCTCATGCATTGGCACATGAAAGTTGAAATGATTCAAAAGTTTCCCAAGATTGTCAACTACAGCCTGATGGCTTTATGCAGTCTGACCCGATCATCAAATCTAAAACTCGGCATGTTGAAAGTGAAAGTGAAATCTTTATTGTCTACCCAAAGGAAATATGAACTGATTTAGTTCAAGTTTGACTTGTTTAAACCTCTATAACTAAGCAATAGTTTCATTTAATCCAAATATCTTTCATGTACTAGTAGCCTGGAGATTTTAACTCATTTACATACCCTTTTAGGTAAATTTATAACAGATCAAAACGGGTCGAGGACTCTCAATTTAAAGTAGTCCCAACAAACATACTAAGTGACTTACATTTAATATTCAACTTAAAACCTTTGCTAAGACTTGTCACTTCTTTAGTATTATTAATTAAATGCCTGATTCATACAATAATTACCCAGAATACCAAAACCATGCATAGTAAAGAGTATTGCAAGAAGTTAGCTCTTTTGTAGCAAAACCGAACACGAAGCTTGGGGTCCATTTACTTTAAAGATGAAACATAGCCTGAATTGACCCAATTTATAAGTGAACATGTTGAAACAACCACCTCTAAGTGTAATACACAATCCTAATGTTTACCCACTACTTTTAAGTAACATGCATCACCTACGAGGGACAGAAGTACACTTATACAAGGAAATACTTTTGAAGTATCCTTGAAGAGTTTGTTAGTGGTGATAGTTATGAACATAAACTTTTAGGAGTCAATAACTCAACACTACTTTACTTTAAAAGAAAACACTTACAATCTATGGTGTAGGAAAAAATAATGCAAATTGTTCAGGTTCACACGAGAACCTAAGAAGATTGTGTTTTTCCTAACTTCTAACACTAGAGTTTTTTCCTTAATCAACATGTGAAGTTATGGGTGTATGTTTTCTAATCTAACTCTTCCTTTTGATCTATGTGGTAGCTTAAAATGCCATCATAATTATCAAACCCTTAACCCACTTTTTCTTTTCAAATCGTAAGTCTAGAAGCGGTGTGAAACTGGACATTCAAGCTCTTTGTTGGGGTTTTGATTAATATAAGTGACAAAGCTGGGATTGTTCTTTGTCATCTTAATTTTCCTTTTTTTTCTTTTAGTGTAGGATACGTAATTTTCGCGTCATGCCGATCAATTTCATGTATTTTCTATCACAAGAGTTTTTGGTACATATGTTTTGGTTTTGGTCTCATTTATGAATGATTCAGGGGAGAAAATCTTGTGCTTTAAGTACAAAATATTCAAAAATAGAGAAATAGTATTGTACTTATCTTCTTACAAACTTATCCTTTCAATCACTTGAATTTTATTATTTGATTTCTCATTGAGAAGACTCATCTTAGGTTCATCTTATTGAGAAGACTCATGAGAATCTTATACCTCTAAACTATTATGTTGTGATTTTTAAATAGGAAATTAGTTCATGTTTCCAGGCTTGCATTTAACTTGAATTTTTGTTAAGGAATGAATCTTTAGTTGGCGAACTTAAAGAAACTTTAGTTGACTATAACTTCAAAAGGCCTTGCGAGATAAACAAACCACATATGCTTAAGTCCAATTTAAGAATTGATCTCAACTTTAAATTAAAGTGCAAAGAGGATGTTATACATTGATTCTACTTTTTAAGGTTTATATAGATATAGGACATCAACATGGACTATGGTCCAGTTTCTACGCTCTAGGTGCATGAACCAAGACCCAAGATATAAACTTCACCTTTGATCCCCTATTTACAAGTAGAGTTCAATCTTTAACCAGAGAAAATAGAGGCACTATAGGTTTATCATCAGCGCTAGAAGCTGATGTGAATTCTATAGTAAATATGGCAGAGGGAATTGTTGAGAAGTAATTCGTTTTTTCTAATTACCATTATATTCTAGAATATGTTATAATATTAATTTGAACTTATTTATGCTCAAGTTAACAATAACTAGATTGCATGTTTTCAAGTTATTCGGTCGAGTATTATAACTTTTGCTTCTTTCTTAGGGATTGGGTTGCATCTGAAATTGGGTTTATTTATTGTTTCTTTTAGGAGTGCAATTACATCTCATCTCATCCCTTTTGTAATTTGTTTCACAATGGAATAGGTTTGACTTGGTGTTTGTTCATCAACATGATTATTAGACCATCTCCAATGTTGTGTTTTTAGAGGTTTTTAGAGGTGAGACTTGAGAGAGTGTGAGATGTAAGAGAGAGATGATGAGTTGGATGAGAGAAGGTGGGTAAAAGTTTAAGTGTATGAACTTGAAAAAACATGTATGTGAGAAGAAAGAGAAGAGAGATGAGAGAGTGTGTAGTTTTTGAGTTTGTGAGTGGGCAAGAGAGAGAAAGTAAGGGGCAGATGCCACCTCACCTATGTTTTTATATCATATATTGGTGATGCTCTTATCCTTTGACTGATCATGTTGAAGAGAAGCTTATTATGCTTTTATGCAGGTATGGCCACCTGTTTATGTATTCTTTGTTAATTAAATGTTACCAATGAAACTGATTTTTCTTCAATAACAATATGTATTTAGCATCTATGAAAGTATGTAACTTGATGTTTTTCTTTAATGTAATCAAATAATCAATATATACTTATAACAAAAAACTTGAATTTGTGATTAGTATTGAATATGCTTCTTAATGAATGTAATACGACATAGGATTGTTAACATTCAAACCTCCACATAATATGAAATACTCATCAATTTAACTTACGATCCTGGCAGCTTGGAGCCCAGAGTTCTTAGAGCCGCTAACGAGAAAGCCGTTGAGATATTCATCGATGAAAGGTTTCCTACCAAATATTATGTGGTTATAGCCCCCATGGTGACGGCCAATTTAACAAAACACTGCAACTAATGTATGTGGTAATACTATTTTTATTATCTTCTGTGCATTAATCTTTTATAGTTATATGTTTGAATAGTTTTGCTTCAATTTTGTTTTTGAGTAGTTCTTTGAAAAAGCAAAGGATTATCAAGTTTAGTTAGCTGCTCCTTTAAACCTAAATTCAAATTAAAGAACTAAACCTGGAACTTGATTAATGTTTAAAAATTCAAATACAAGGTAAAAAATCTCTATACAAGTGTGAATTCCACAATGAGAATGATAGAGTTTTTAATATTGTTTTATAATAAACTAATGGCAAATAGGAATCGGACTTGACATCAGATTGGTTTGAAACATCAATTTTGGTTATTTTGGGTAATAGTTAGTAATGTTTAATTAGTGCAGGGAAAGGAAATTTGCGTAACTTCATACATTTCGACTTTTTATTTGTTTTTATGTTTGTTGATTGTAGGATAACATGGCAAACCGGAATATAAATGTGCATGTAAAAAATCCCCGTTGCAACGCGCAGGTAAGTCTTCTAGTAATATGTATGGAAGGATGCTCTGGTTTAATAACTGAAAAGAGTCATGTTATGGAAGAAGACAAAGAAGATAAGCAGGGTGGTGACTGTGTTCTAGAAAAAATAAGATGCATGGAGTATCAAGTTACATCATCAAAAGATGTTTTTTCACAAGAAAACAAGATTATCAAAGATGTTGAATCAAGTTACAAAAGGAGAAAACGAGAAGCAATTGTTGACTTACCACCAAGAGACACGCTTGTGGAGATTCAAGAAAATGGAGTTGAAGGTGTCGAAGAAAACATGAAAGAATGTGTTCATGTTCAAGACAATGTTCGTGTTACAAAGTTTGATCAAGAAACCATGCAAAGGACGGGTAGGAAACCGAAGTTTAAAGACAATGATCTTCTACAACATGTTCGTGAATGAAGATAATAAAGATGAATATGTTAAAAGAATGGATTAAGGAATTAGGGGAAAAAATGTTAGATTTTATTTCCTCATCCTTATGGTAAGTAAATATCTAAAGTAATTGTGTGTCTATTATGTATTTATGTAAAGTTAAGGGGTCAAAAAGTTAAAAACTCACAAAAGCATGTATATATATATATATATATATATATATATATATATATATATATATATATATATAGGGTCAGATTTTTTCCAGAACTACTTATAAATTGAGAACTATGAGAACCATTATCAACTATTAATTAATTTGATCAATGGTTGTGTTTAAAAAGAGTAAAAAGTGTAATTATCAATTTAATTAAATGAGTTTAAAATAATTAAAAGGGTATAATAGTAATATATTTTCTCTCTCTCCAATTAATTGTTAATTTATTAATTGATTCTCTCTCCTTTATTCACACTTATTTTTTCTCTCTCATCTCCTATCATTAGAAATTTGCATATAAATAAATCAATGTAGTTTTCAAAATATATGTTAATAGTTTGCGTATCACATTATGTAAAACTTAATATATTAATGTGTTACTGTACCTACATCATAACTAAAAATACCATATATGTTAACAAAAAAAAACAAGTCTTTACATATTTCTAAATTAGTGTAGTCTGAAAGATAACATGTTACAAATACGTCGGTGGTTATTATACAAACTCAGTTATTTACATATATGTAAGTCAGTACATTTTAAAAGATATATGTTAACAAATATGAAGGTTACGAATATCTAACTTAGTATATCAATTTACATATATGTAAATGACTTGATGTATATATAATCAAATTAATTAGACCAAACCAAAAATAATAATCATATTTCATTGATATATCCATGATTTACATATATGTAATCAAATGTTTAAACAGATTCTCTACGTATATGTACACAAGTTTACATATGTGTTTATGTATATGTAATTCTGTATACATCTATATAAGTGATACAGGATTATAACTTTCAAAACTTTAAGAAATTATTTGCATAATAAAAACCAAAATCGTAAGTAAAACACAAACCTAATTAGGATTATCGAGCTGATAACATCAGGAAAATCAAACCATTTACATCGTCATTCTCGTCTTCATCACAAACATCATCTTTTTCACCACCATGCATTGTCTTCATTTTTCTCGTATTCATTAAGGACATCATTTCTTTTATCGCCATTGTCTTCATCTTCGAGTCATCTTCATCATCGTCATTTTTCATCGCCATTGTCTTCAGTTTCAAGTCATCTTCATTTTTTTCTTCTGTTACCCTCAACCTTACCGTTGTCACCTCATAATGTTCCAAAAAACGCGAGATGTTCTATTTGTGATTAGAACAGGATTTCATGATTTTGAATTTTTTTGTTTCATTGGATCTGGAAAGAAATTTTGATTTGAAATATGATTAACATGTTTTAATATTCTAGTCAATCAAAGAGTTGCAGTTTCCAAAATTAGTGGAGATAAATAAGGGAGATATAAATGACATATCTATAAATTTACCCTAATGCCCTTTAGAAATAAATTAAATAATATATAAAAACTATATTAATCAATGGCTAAGATTAGTTCTTGCAGTTCTCGCGATCTTTAGGAGTCCTGAAAAGATCCTGACCCTATATATATATATATATGTCTGTGTGTGTGTGTGTGTGTGTGTGTGTGTGTGTGTGTATGTAGCGTTGGGTTCAAATGAAAATCAAAAGAAATTATGTATAAACCAATAAAGCAAATCTTCACCTTTAATTTATCAAGATTAATGTCTCATATTTTTTAAGATAAAATAATAGAAATTTGTATTTTTATTGAAACACGTGTATAAAAAGTCAAACACATATGAGTTATTGATCTTGATAAATTAAAGATAAAGATTTGGTTTATTAGTTTACATAATTTCTCTTATTTTTTATTTGAACTCAACCCTAATGTATATGTTTGTGTGTCCGCAAACAATATTATACCTTATAAACTCAACTATCAAAACTTCGATCGAATACGAAAATGCCCACTAAACGCGTTTTACGTTCAAAGATCTTATATAAATGTTTCGAGATTCATAGTGGGCATCTTTTTATATTTTCTATCACGTTTAAACATTTTTGATCAATTATATATTTATATTTTTGACGGTTATGTTTTGTTGATTTTGACTTTTGATATTTGATATTTATCCTCGCCATAGTTTTGTCTATTTTGACGTTTGATTGTTGAGTCTTGTCTTTGTTATATATGATTAGTTATAGTACGATTCTTTGCGTAAGTAAGATAAGATAATTACTTATAAATATTTTATTTGCTTTTTAAACATAACTAGTATTTAACCTCACGAGTTGTGTTGGGGGCATAAAATCGTATCAAATAACATCAATGTCAAACCATCCCTAGCATCCACCAACACCAAAAAAGCTCGTAAAACAAAAGAAATAAAACTGAACGAAAAATAGACGTAAAAACTTCAAATCATGCATGTGCGTTGTGGCGTGTTAATGTGTATAAATTAGAACTAAGTGTGTTACACAACACGGTCGTGAAACAAAAATAAATAGATGTAAAAACGTTAAACCACATATGCATGTGCTTGTATGTTAACTCGAAAATTTTAGTCCGAGACAAAAAACAAAAATAAAATTGTAAAAGATAAAAAGTATTGAGACCAAAGTTGAAAATAAAAAAGTTATTAGGCTTAAATGTAAAAGATGAAAACTATAGTGTTAAAAATAAAAAATAAAGAAAAAACAAAATAACATACAACTTATAAAACATAAAGTACAAATCATAATGCATAACTAAATTGATAATTAGTATTATATAAATTACTTCTATATTAATGTAAGAAGAATTAAACAGCAGTAGTAGCAGCAGCAGCACCAGTAGTAATAGTAGTAGTAGTAGTAATAATAATAATAATAATAATAATAACAACAACAATAATTAATAATAATAATAATAATAATAATAATAATAATAATAATAATAATAATAATAATAATAATAATAATAATAATAATAATGTTTATTTATTGACTATATAATAATATAATAATTATGTTCATCGAATTCAAATCTATCTGGTTAACTTTGACACATCATTTTTACCTCTTTAAGTTTGTAAAGTTTCGGATTTACTTAAGTACAATTTTTATTTAAAAAATAATAATTTTTTTATGTTCATATTTTTAGGTAAGTGTCGGTATGTGTGCGGTCAAATATAAAACATTTCCATGTATATTTTTATATATGCTTTAAGATGATATATATTTCGATGTTTGCCTACTTTTTGACGTAGATTTTGTTCGGAAATGAGTCGAATAAAAAATTGTTATAATTCGACGGTATAAATCCGAGTTAGTGTACATTTCAATGTAGATTTGGTTTGAAAACAAGTCAGACGATCGTAACCTATGTGGTTTTAGTGTATGCTTTGACGTGGTCTACGTTCCGTCTTAATTTTGTTTGAAAAAAAATGGGTGAAGTATAATAAGTTTTCATTAAACCGTATAAAGTCGAGTTATTTTACGTTTCGACATGAATTTAATCTGAAAACAAGTCGTGTCAATTGTTAGTCTATATTTTATTAAACCGCGTACGATGCCGACGCAACGCGCTACTGGTAAAAAAGTAGTAGTGATTTATGTTTATTTTTCTTAGATAAAACATGATTTTTATGTTTTCATTTTATAACCAGATAACCTAGACAAACAAAAATGTTGAGTGTGTGAAAAACAAAAGTGGCAGTTGTTATGTTTATTTTCTTTTAACGGCCAACGAGTACTATGAGCCCGAACATATGGTAAACTCATTGGAGAAAGACTACTCACATTGTGCGAACAAAGACAACGTTAAATCAAATGTTAAATCAAAAGAGGTGGTGTTGGCAAGGTGTGAAAACTATGGTGGCAAGGTGTGATGATGTTGGCTGTGAAGTGGGACGACAATGAAGGCGGTGTTAGCGTAGAGGTTGGACGGCAAGACTAAAGGGTGGGTACGGGTGGGTGACGTGGGTTTATGATTTTAATAATAATGAAAGATATTATTATTTGGGTTTAAGGTAAAATCGTCATTTATAAATGTTGGCCAAAAATATTAACGGACATTTAACTCAGGGAAGAAAAATGTTATGTTTTTTCAAATCTAAGGACTAAACATGTAATTTTTTAATCTTAGGGACGAGAAAATTTGGGCAAACTTTGAGGACGATCCATGTAATTTACTCAAAAAAGTATTTAGGTGAGACTAGGGGTATGTGTTTTTACCCGAACCCAAATATCAAACTAGAACAAAATCAACCCGAACCCGATTACATACTAACCCGAGCAATCCAACCGGATTATTACATTACACCGAACCCGATTTTTATAAATGGTTTTGTATTTGAGTTGATTTTGTGAGATTCGGATCAACCCGATTAACCTGAATATAAGTTTTTGAAAAACTTTAAGACTAATATATATATGTGTGTGTGTGTATTTATGTGTGTATTATTGTTTAAAAGTTCTGAATACATGATAATCTAAACTTTATATTTTGTTGTTGTGGTTCAATTTTATTATATTAACTTTAAAAATAAACAAAATATAATATCCTTTAGCATTAAAATATGCATAATAAACTGAACGTAAATATACAAAACTCTTGGATCAAGATAATAAACGAAATTCTAAATTGATAATACATGTTAAATCTTTACATGTATTTTGATCACATAAATATTAGAGAAAATTACATAAATGGTCCCTGTGGTTTAATCTAATTGCATGTTTGGTCCCCAAACTTAAAAAATTACAAAGATAGTCCAATTTGATCCCTGTCACTTAATTCATTCATTTTTTATGCATTTTATAAAATTTAAATTAATTTTTAAATTTGATTTTAGGGACCAAAAGTGCAACTCCACATAAAAGTTTGGACTAACTTTGCATTTTTTTTAAAAATGACTACATAAAAGTTTGGACAAACTTTGCAATTTTCAAAGTCCGGGGACCAATCATGCAATCTGATCAAACCACAGAGACCATTTATGCAATTTTCTCTAAATATTACTTACACATACCTTTGAGATAACAAATAATTTAAAGCTTAATGATTTAGTATAAACCCGATTACCGATTAACCCGGCCTGAATAAACCCGAAAACCGATTAAGTATTACTTATTTAGTTTGATTTTCGGGTTGATTTCATGCACCTAAAAACCCAAGAAACCCGACCCGAAAAACCCGAAACCCGATAAAAAAAAAAAAAAAACCCGAACGGTGAGACGCTTGGCAATCTAATTTCCGGCTCAAATTTCTGTTTTACCCATTTAGTAGATACACGCGGATCCTTGACCCGGTTTCATTATAGGTGAAACCCTACTTCCTCCCTTATTCCACCTCACACCATGGTGAATCGATTGGGAAAGCTACCACAAGAACATCTCTCTACCACATTCTCTCTGAAACCCCAACACTAGAAAACAATCAATTTGATCTTGTCATTTGCATCTTCAACGGGAATACTTATGTTGTTACTCACCCAATTAAACGTCTGCTAGGGTTCTCTTCGGTTGTTCAGCCCAAGGTTTCTTTGATTTCACCAATATTCATCCTTTATGTGGTAGTTTATCATCTTAATTTAATAGATTCAATCGCCTATTTGGGGATGAATCGATGATCTCAAAAATATAATTTTTCGTCTTTTCATTAGTTTTTCTTTGAATCTTTGTATAATTTTTGTGATTCTGTGCCCTAATTGATGGATATTAGTATGTTTTTGTTTTTAATTTGTAGGTGAGATTGCAAGTAAGACTCTTGAGGGAGAGATGTTGAAAGTTACCCTTTCAAAACCTAAGAGTGGCAATGCACATCATCAGCCTGTTGTATCAGTTATTCATTTGAAGTTGGGTTTTCGTCCTTTAATTGGTATTTAACTGAACTATATCGTTAATTGTCTACTTCCTCACTTTGATTGTTATATTTTGTTGGTTTATGTTGTTAATGTTTGATAAAAATATGAAATTGCACATAGAAAATATTCCAGAAAATCAGATTTCTGTAATGTAATGAACAAATGTTTTGTGTACGTTTGTTTCATATGTTTATTAATCAGTTGAAGCATTTCTGTTTTTAGTTAAGTTTCCCATCCATCCACATCTTTAACATCGGCAGTGAAGCCTTTGGTTGGTCAAGTGGAATCATATGTCCAGCATCATACACCTGAATGACACAAAATGCTGATCTAGAGTACTATCACATATTTATTGCATTTTTTTTTTTTTTTTTGCTTCCTTTGTTCTTGAATCGTAACATTTAAATGCATTTTTGGTAGGCACAATTACAATTGATTATGATTTGTATTCAAGCATATATATTTACTGGCTTCTTGAAATATAAAGTTAGGTGCATATACTAAATATGTGCATTGGTTACTAAAGTGTTAGTCTTATACACCACTTGTCTTAAATTGTCTAAGAAACCAACTCAATAACTAACAGTTTTGTTGATGAGTTAACAAAGAGTGTCTTTATACCATCATTTTTCTTTCTCTAATGAGCTTACGAGCATGTTGGTTTGTAGGTGTTTATAAGGTTTGCAAAAAACTTAAAAAAGAGGGCTGGTGTGGAATTTCAAGAAACTAGATTATCACAAGAAGACAAACTCAAGTTGCAAGAAGTGCACAAAAGTATTTCATTAGACAAAGTAATGTTTCTAGGAGAAAGAGACGGATCCAGCCTCTTTGATATTACAGCTGATGATGTAAGTATTAGGATTTAATTTAATCGTTGATCAGCGACGTGTCGAGCTAACATGTCAAAAGAGTTCCACTTGCAATGACTTTTTATTCATTAGATATAGACTTATGGTGACCTTCAACATGTTTCCATTTTAGCTATAACTTTTGATTCTACCCGTCTTTGACAAAATAGAACCTCTTTTTGGATTACAAGACGCGCTGACAAAATAGAACCCAATATCCAGATTCAATAGATGTAACTAGGTCTATGAAAAGAAGAAATGTATAGGGATACCTTCATTTTGTGAATGGATGGGTAATGCAACTACTAATCAGAACCTATAAGAGTCGCATCTGGAGACGACTCAGAAGCAATCTTTGATTTGTATCCCATAAGTGACGGTTGTTATATGTATCGCATCTGGAAACCTACTTAAAGCTACATACGTGTGTACCTGACTCATTTAAACAGATTAGATGGGTCGAAACTCTGTTCGCCCCAAATCTTTAAGCTTAACAATTAGCATCTTCATAAAATCTTCCAAATTATGCTCCTCGCATTGGCACATGAAAGTTGAAATGATTCAAAAGTTTCCCAAGATTGTCAACTGCAGCCTGATGGCTTTATGCAGTCTGACCCTATCATCAAATCTAAAACTCGACATGTTGAAAGTGAAAGTGAAATCTTTATTCTCTACCCAAAGGAAATATGAACTGATTTAGTTCAAGTTTGACTTGTTTAAACCTCTATAACTAAGCAATAGTTTCATTTTATCCAAATATCTTTCATGTACTAGTAGCCTGGAGATTTTAACTCATTTACATACCCTTTTAGATAAATTTATAACAGATCAAAACCGGTCGAGGACTCTCAATTTAAAGTAGTCCCAACAAACAAACTAAGTGACTTACATTTAATATTCCACTTAAAACCTTTGCTAAGACTTGTCACTTCTTTAGTATTATTAATTAAATGCCTGATTCATACAATAATTACCCATAATACCAAAACCATGCATAGTAAAGTGTATTGCAAGAAGTTAGCTCTTTTGTAGCAAAACCGAACACGAAGCTTGGGGTCCATTTACTTTAAAGATGAAACATAGCCTGAATTGACCCAATTTATAAGTGAACATGTTGAAACAACCACCTCTAAGTGTAATACACAATCCTAATGTTTACCCACTACTTTTAAGTAACATGCATCACCTACGAGGGACAGAAGTACACTTATACAAGGAAATACTTTTGAAGTATCCTTGAAGAGTTTGTTAGTGGTGATAGTTATGAACATAAACTTTTAGGAGTCAATAACTCAACACTACTTTACTTCAAATACAGTGATAACTATTAAATAATTATTAACTCACTTCTATTACGATAACCTATTAATCCCACTAGTGATTCATAGCAGTCTACGTCTTCACTCTTCTCCGGCTAACAATCACAGAAGTGACTCGGGAAAAGGATCTGCAATCCCATGAACTACGAGGTGTTTGGTACTCGCTAAAGAAGGGCTCGTAATCTGGACCTTATTAATCCTAATCGGAGAGGATAAACCTCCGTCTCCGGGCTCCGTTACGACTAGCTCATACCCATCTTCCATCGTTGGAAGTTCCAAACCGTTACGCAGATTGATCGGATCCATGTCCGTCAATCTCTGATTAGGCACAACATGTAGTCTGAAGTTGAAGTAGAACATTTGCCCCATTTTTTTTTTACCCCGAACCCAATTTTTATAAATGGTTTCGTATATTGGTTGTTTTTGTGAGACTCGGATCAACCCGATTGACTCGAATATTAGTTTTTAAAAATTTTTAAGATTAATATATATGTTTGTTATGTGTGTATTATGTTATTGTTTACAAGTTCTGGGCATGTAATATTCTAAACTTTATATTTGGTGTTGTGGTTCAATTTTATTATATAAACTTTAGAAATAATCAAAATATAATATCCTTTAAAATTAAAATATGCATAATAAACTGAAGGTAAATATACAAAAACTCTTGGATCAAGATAATAAACAAAATTCTATATTGATAACAAATATTAAATCTCATACATACATTTTAATCACATAAATATTATTTATACATACGTTTGAAAAAACTAAAGAACAACTTATTTAGTTAGTATCATCTTCAACTTTTTTTTATTTTTTATTTTTTTACAATCTAAAAAAAGGAGCTGCAATCCCATGAACTACGAGACGTTTGGTACTCGCTAAACAGAAGATCGTAATCTGGACCTTATTAATCCTCATCGGAGAGGATAAACCTCCGTCTCCGGACTCCGTTACGATTAGCTCAGACCCGTCTTCCATCGTCGGAAGCTTCGTACCCTTACGAAGATTGATCAGATCCATGTCCGTTAATCTCTGATTAGGCACAACATGTAGTCTGATGTCGGAGTAGAACATCGCCGCCCCCTTTTCTTTTACCCCGGCGTCATCGGGGACGAATATCGTCGCGTTGTCTAACGACAAGAGCAGATGGCGGTTCCGTTGAATCTCCTCCGCACCGAAGGTGAATCCGTGGTTCCAGAGGTCACGGACTGTCACTGTAAGCGAGTTGTTCATTGTGGTCGGCAGCGAGAGGTTGTTGTCTTCGGTGAAGGGGGTGGGATTTGGCGGTGTCGATTTGGTGGTGGTGGTGATGATTGCGATTGTTATTGAGATTGTGATGAGATGATGAATTCGAGTTCTCATTGTTGCTTCGATTATGGCCAGAGTTTTGGTGGTGGTGGTGGTGGTGATGATGATGATGATGATGATTATTGTTATTGAGATTATTATATATATAATATTAAGATTGTGATGAGATGATGATTTCGTCATTTTGATCATTTTCTTGACTAGGCTTTAGGGGTATTTTAGTCATATATATATTAAGTTTGTTTTTGGTAATTCTTATTTTCATGCTTTTATTCAATGTTTAGTACGATTTTAATTTTTACTAATTTAAGTATTAATATTAGAGATATTATAATGTTTAAATACTCAATTTCAAATTTCATTATCATATTGTTCTTATCATACTATCTTCATCTCTTATTTTAGTCCAATGATTTTACAAGGATTTTCATGAATAATTTCTCTATTAAGTTTTGTTTTGTAATGACGAAGTGTTATTTATAATTTTTACATCTGATTCCATTTAGTACTGTCTTGGATGTTGAAAACTATGAATATTTACAAAACTTACAAAATAATAACATAATTTTTTATTAGCTCAATTTTGTCATGCATATAAGACCACTGAGATTGAAAAAATAGTTACAAAATTGTTAAAACCGTAGATAATGACAAACATAACAAAACTCTATATATGTTTATTACCCCAATGAAATAGTAAAACTAGTACAGAAAAACAAACTCTCATGAAGAGTAAATATAACAACACAAGATATTAGCACAAGATATTACAAAGTGTTGTATTGATATCATGAAGTGCTATTTTTATTATGTGCTGCTATTATGGGGAAAGAGAACTTTGCACCAAATTCTCTAAGTGTGAATTATGGTTGCGAGAGGTGAAGTTTGTAGGACACGTTGTTAATAAGAATGAAATTCACATTGATTTTAGAAATATCAAAGCTGTTAAGAAGTGGGTGGCACCTAAGACGCCCTGGAAAATCCGGTAATTCTTAGGGTTGGCCGGTTACTATCGACAGTTCATTATGAACTTTTCAAAGATCTCTCAACCATTGATGATACGAACACTAAAATATAAGAAGTTTGATTGGGGACATAAGCAAGAATATACCTTCCATACGTTAAAAGATAAATATTGTACCATGCCTAAGATAAATATTGTACCGTGCCTATATTGACCCTCTCTAATGGATCAATATATGTTTCTCTTAGAAAGCTGATTATTATGGCTGTATGCCAGCTGTTTCTTACCAGATTATTATACCAATTCTATATTTAAGGTTGTATTGTTAGGCCTACTCACACCATAAACATATTTTACTTTCAACTACCTTCATTCTAGAAGTAGTTGGGCATATTAAAATATTTTTGTAAAGTTTAATTTTAAATGTAGTTGGACATTTTAAGGAATTTCCTTCAAATTTGACTTCTCCATGTTCAAACACTTTTCCATTTTCAAACACTTAAATAATACAAGTAACACTTACATCATCTGGTTAATATTAAAAGATATAAGTGTAATTTAAACTAGTATAAATTTTTTTACCCTTATTAATTTACACGTATAAATAAAATAACATATTTTTATATGTGTGTAAAAATATAGTTTTTACATACAATTAATTTATTTAATTTTTTTTTCATTTTTTTATATTATTTTTTTTATATGAAAACATAAAAAATATATATTAGGGCTTATCTTTTACGCCGGCGTCATCCGGGACTAATATCGTCGTGTTGTTGGCGGTTCTGTTGAATCTCCTCCGCCCCGAAGGTGAATCCGAGGTTGTAGAGGTCATGGACTGTCACTGTAAGCGAGTTGTTCATTGTGGTCTGCGGCGAGAGGTTGTTGTCGTCGGTGAAGAGGGTGGGATTTGGCGGTGTCAATTTGGTGGTGGTGGTGATGATTGCGATTGTTATTGAGATTGTGATGAGATGATGAATTCGAGTTCTCATTGTTGCTTTGATTATGGCTAGAGTTTTGGTGGTGGTGGTGGTGATGATGATGATGATGATTGTTATTGTAATTCAGATTATTATATTATATATAAGAGTAAATTACTATTTTGGTCCCTAGGGTTAGGGCCATTTGACCCTGTTAGACAAAAAAAAAAAAAAAAAAAAAAATCTTTTGACATATCAAACCTTGAGGTTGTATGTTGTAACAATTTTGGTCTCTAATGCTAAATCTATTAGTTTATTCTGTTAAGTATAAGGGTATTTTCATTCATTTACATCTCAGGGGTATTTATGTAAATTACAAAATGACTTCTTATTTAGTTACTCAAATTTACAAAAACAACCCCCACCATATTCTTTCTTTTTTTCTATTATTCATAATATTTTTATTTGTATATTTTAAAATATTTTTAAAATCATTTTTTGTAAATTTTTTATTTGTACTTGGGTTTTTTTCTTGTTATTTGAGTATTCTTTTTTATTTTAGTAATTATTATTTAATTAATCACCATCGTAAATATAAAAATAAGTATGTCCTATATAAAGCTTTTGTTTTTTATAAACGACATTCTAAAATAATTTGTTTTTCAAAAAAATTTTAAATCTTTTGCTTCAATACAAATTAGAAATTTTTATTTTTATTTTGGTTTTTTTTTGTTATTTTTATGTTTATTATCTAATAAAATACGTTATAAATATAAAAATAATTATGTCTTAATTAAAGCTTTTGAATTTTTATAACGACTTTCAAAAATCATTCGTTTTTCAAACTTTTTTTTTATATCGTTTGTCATTTTTTTTAGATTGTGGTGAGATAATGAATGGGAGTTCTCATTGTTGTTTTGATTATGGCTAGAGTTTTGATGGTGGTGGTGGTGGTGATGATGATTGTTACTGTTATTGTTATTGAGATTATTATATATATAATATTAAAAGTGGTGGTCGGCAGCTATAGTAAATATCGTAGGTTTAATAGATTTACCACCAAAATCTTATCAATTTTCAAACAAGTCTTCAAATTATGATACAACTTTGCTGCCCACTCTATCGTCAACATAGACCAAGAGAAAGAAATACATAAGATTATTTCTTCTGCCATCTAGTATAATATTAAATGTGTATGTCGGTTTGCACAATATACTTTTAGGTTTTCCTAAATAATCACCAATTTTTGATAATTTGCACAAATGCCCATACTTCATTTGTCCTATTAGTTTCTTTCTTTAAATCCTATCATGTTGAGTTTTCACATGTTTATGTTATTATGTTTTCAAAATATTTTATATAATAAATTAGTAAAAAATACTTTGATCAATTTTTTTAATAGATATTATTTTTATAAATTCATCTAACTCTAACTTTTGTATTACTTAATAGATTAATTGTGATTATATTGAGGTCTCCTTGTTAGTTATTACATCATAAACATATTTTACTTTCCACTACCTTTATTCTAGAAGTTGTTTGGTATATTAAAATATTATAATTAAAATGGGTTTTTGTGTTTCAAGAAGTTCCTTGGAGCAATTTGCATAATGTTGTTAGAAAAGAAATCATCATTTTGTAACGAGCTCCTTTAAACTTTAGTTACAAAACTTACTTTTAAATAACATCAGGTTCTTTTCAAAACTTACTTTTAAACAAGTACTAAACTAATATTAATCATTGATTGTCTTGATTAATGATTATGATTAAACAATATTAAAAATAGAAATTAATAGATTATATAATGGGTTTAATTTCGACAAAAGGGTATGCTGATAATTTATTATCTTTTTCTCTCTTCGTTAATTAGTAATTAATTATCTCTTATTTTTCATCTCTTATATCTACAACAATTATAAATGTATATTAATACATAGTATAAACACTTTAAAAATTAGTTTACTACAATATTCTTCAAATATAATAAATGAAAATAAATTTTAAGTTTTTATAACCAAAAAGTTAGCTAAATCAACAGCAAAAACCACAATTATGTAAACATTTTTAATGTCTTTTACGTAAACATATATTAATAATATTTTACACATAAAATTAAGAGTTAAGTTCAATTTTACTCTTTGAGATTTGTTAAAAATAACTATTTTTCTTCAAAAGATTAAAAACATCAATTTACTCCAAAAGTTTCATAAATTGTTTCAATTTTAATCCAAAAGTTTCATTAGTTGTTTTAGTTTTATCCAAAATAATAAAACTTTTTAAGTGAAATTAAAACAACATATAAAACTTTTGGAGGTAAATTGATGTTTTTAATCTTTTAAAAGAAAATGATTATTTTAGTGAAACTTTAAGGAGTAAAGCTGAAATTAACTCTAAAATTAACTATTAAAATTACACGTATGTACCCATTTGATGGTATGTCTTCATAAATTGGCCAAAATGTATGTATATAACCTATTTACGTATGTAACATATTTACATATTTGTATATTTAAATATGAAAAATGCATGTATGTAAATTTGTTAGTTACATCTATATAAATATGTTCGGTGGTATTAAAGAGTAAAATTCAATATTACAAAAAAAAAAAAAAAAATCATAAAACTAACATCCTTGTTGATCTTTTACATAATTGTCAATCTTTGTACTCAGCCAAACTTCCATTTCTAACGAATCATCTATTTACATATATGTAAATTTTCAAACTCGTCTATTTAAATATAGGTGAATGTTTACAAATGAGTAAATGTATTATTTAAATATATGTAACTCTTCTTTTTGAATGAACTTTATAGTATTAAAAAAGTAATATGAACACCTCAAATAGATAAAAAGCTTGAAAAACATTTACCAACATTGTATAAAAAATACAGAATTAACACTAGGAAATAAACAAATTAATTTAAGATAACAAACATACCACCTAATCTAAATTAACTATATACTTATCCGTAAATTACTAGCTTAATACATATGTAAGCGTCTATACATTTATGTAAGACATACATATAATATGGTAAAACCAAACAAAATAAAAAAGTATTATATTGACAAAAAATGATGATTTATGAAAATTATAATTTTCTTATAACAACTATTCGCTAATAACAAAATTAAAGATATATAATTTTCTTCGATGATAAAAATTACGAAAATTAGGTTTCTTTGTTAACAATTACTTATAAATTTTTTAGAAAAAAACAATCAGATGCATAAAATGCTTACATTATTTGTATACATGAGATAACTATTATGAGATTTCCTCAGAATAGTTATTTTATAATGCAACATGATACTTATCTATTTTTTTTTTTTTTTTTTTTTAATTTCAAACTATCACCGTCATCATCTTCTTGAACACAAAAATTCAATAATTTGTAGTTAATGTATGGAGTAATTACATGCAAATGAAAAAAATCGATTAAAATGGAGAGAGACATGAGATTTAATTCAGAATAAAACAATTACCAAAAATAAACTTTAATTTAGAGAATCAAGGAAGATAAATTAGTAAATGATTTGAAGCTATGCTATTAAATTCCAATACTACCCTTTAGTATAAAATATATATAAAATAAAAGTTATATAAATCAATGGTTGATATTAGTTCTTATGGTTCTCCCGATATTTAGAAGTCTTGAAAATATCCTGAATATATATAGGGTTGGGTTCAAATAAAAAACAAGAGAAATTGTATAAACCAATAAATCAAATCTTCACCTTTGATTTATTAATATCAATGACTTAGATTTTTTTAAATAAAAAATTTAAAAGTTTGTACTTTTGTAGATACATGTGTTGAAAAAGTCAAACAAATCTGAGCCATTGATCTTAAACATCAAAGATGAAGATTTGGTTTATTGATTTACACAATTTCTCTTGTTTGCATTTGAAACCAATCCTATATATATATATATATATATATATATATATATATATATATATATATATTTACCAATGACCTGCCAAATCAAATCGCACTTGATGATTCTAAAGAATGTGTTTAAAAAGAACTTAGATAAAATAATTTTATGTAATATAATTGTTTGAGTAAATTACAAGGATGGTCCTTGTGGTATGTTTAAATTACGGTTTTGGTCTTCAAGTTTGAAAAACTACAAGGTCAGTTCTAAAATTATGCATAAATGTAACATTTTTGGTCCCTGAGTTGGATGGACAGTTAAATATTTTTGTTACTAAAATCTGTGTTAAACGCTATATGTTCATTTCTAACTCAAAGACCAAATATGTTACGTTTATGCATAATTTGAGACTGACCTTGTAGTTTTTTAAACTTGGGTACTAAAATCGCAATTTGAACATACCATAGGGATCATCTGTGTAATTTACTCTAATGGTTTCAAATTTAAGGTCATGAAATATGTGAAATATTAAAAATCTAAATTCATATAATAAACTTGTACAGATCCTAATATTACAGGTAGTATAACTATGATGATAAACTTCGCACTTCTCAGTATATCACGGAAAGAATGATCAATGTGACAAACTAGCTTTAGTAAACCCGTATATTACACGGGTTGAATAAAAAATATTAAACATAATAAAAATTTATTAATTATAAATCGATATTTTAAAATAAGATATGATTGAAATGTTACTTATAATAAATAAAATAAATTTTTTATTTCAAAACAAACATTTTAAAAAATGTCATACTTAAAACTTTTTTCTTATAACTCTCGATAATTATTTTTTGTTTATAAAAATATTACTTTTTAAAACACCAAATATAAAATATTTTGTATTTTTTAAAAGTTTGATGGGCTCTAAAAGTTTTCTAATTTTATGAATAATTATTTCCTTAGAAATAACATTAGTAAAAATATTTTTTACTTATTAAAAATTATTTTAATCTAAACAAAATAAAATAAAATTATTAGTAATTGGAGAAGTTTAACAAATTATTTTAATACTATACTCATATTATTAGTATAGTATTGCTATTTTTTTTTAAAGAAACAATATTTTTTTAATAAAACGTCTATGTGCTGTGCGTATAACTTGCGTGATTATTCACTGCGTAATTATCAACATAACTTGCGTAATTTGCGTAATTATCATATAAATTGTTTAATCATGTAACTTTTATGCGTAGTTGTAGCACTGATAAAACCACCCCTCCGCTAAAAAACACGTATCATACGCTGATGCATTCGTACGCTTCGCACAAAAATTACATTTTGTATAGTAACCGGCCCCTATATATATATATATACATATATATATCTATACTATATAATAAAAGAGTAACTAAGATGCCACATGGCACTCTCCTGTTACTTATCAAAAAAAATTTTCCGCCTAAACTATTATATTATTTTAGTTAAGTTTTTTATTTTAAGAAACTTAATTAATAATTGAATTTGTTTTTAATTTAATTTTTTTATATTATCAACTATATTGTGTAATCATATGTTATTTTGAATTGTACATACTTTTATCGTAAAATAAGATTTAATTGAAAAAAAGTTTAAAAAAACATTTAGTTATATATTTATATATTTTGGGTTAATTTCAATTTAAGACAATTGGTTTTTTATTTCACACGGGTCAATTGTATGTTATATTATCCAAAGAAGTATTCGAATATATATAAATTGAAAATGCAACTTTTTATTTTTTATTATTTTATGTAATACGTAATTTAATCATACGAAATATTTTACATTTATGAATTATATAGTTTTTATATTTCAACCCGTGTATTACACGGGTATCTAACCTAGTATATATATATATATATATATATATATATATATATATATATATATATATAGATATAGATATAGGGGGGTAGGTTCAACGTGAAACACAAAAAAAGGAAACTAAGGAAATAATTCCATACACACATTTTAATTCTAAAAAAATTCAAACAAAAAGACAAAAAAGAAAAAAATTAAAAACGCAACCATACGATTTCAATGTAAAAAGGATAAGAAAAATAAAAAGGAAAAAGAAAAATAATTAAAAACGTCGCATTTCACATATGAAATTGATGTATTTTATAAAAAAAAGTTCATCTGACAAGTGAAATCAACTTGACTTTTTTTATTTTTTTTAATTTTTTTTTTCTTTTTCTTACTTGCGATGAAATAAGGATTTTTCGTGTTTTTTTTTTTTTTTTGCCTTTTTTGAATTTTTTGAAATTTTTGAAATTAAAATGTATGTCTAGGATTGCTTCCTTAGTTTCTCATTGTTTTTGCTTTTTCCTTTTAAACCTCCCCCAATATCTATAAGGATCCAATACAAATCTATTTTTTTCTAAAAACTGTGAGAAGCATTAGATTTTCGTCATTTTGATCATTTTCTTGACTAGGCTTTAGGGGTATTTTAGTCATATGTATTAAGTTTGTTTTTGGTAATTCTTATTTTCATGCTTTTATTCAATGTTTAGTACAATTTTAATTTTTACTAATTTAAGTATTAATATTAGAGATATTATAATCTTTAAATACTCAATTTCAAATTTCATTTTCATGATTGTTCTTATCATACGATCTTCATCTCTTATTTTAGTCCAATGATTTTACAAGGATTTTCATGAATACTTTTCTCTATTAAGTATTGTTTTGTAATGACAAAGTTTTATTTATAATTTTTACATCTGATTCAATTTAGTACTGTCTTGGATGATGAAAACTATGAATATTTACAAAACTTACATAATAATAACATAATTTTTTATTACCTCAATGTTGTCATGCATATAAGACCACTGAGATTGAAAAAATAGTTACAAAATTGTTAGAACCGTAGATAATGACAAACATAACAAAACTCTATATATGTTTATTACCACAATGAAATAGTAAAACTAGTACAGAAAAACAAACTCTAATGAAGAGTAAATATAACAGCACAAGATATTAGCACAGGATATTACGAAGTGTTGTATTGATATTATGAAGTGCTATTTTTGTTATGTGCTGCTATTATGGGGAAAGAGAACTTTGAAACAAATTCTCTAAGTGTGAATTATGGGTGCGAGAGGTGAAGTTTGTAGGACACGTTGTTAATAAGAATGAAATTCACATTGATTTTAGAAAGATCAAAGCTGTTAAGAAGTGGGTGGCACCTAAGAAGCCCTTGGAAATCCGGTAATTCTTAGGGTTAATTGGCCGGCTACTATCGACAGTTCATTACGAACTTTTCAAAGATCCCTCAACCATTGATGATGCGAACACAAAAGTATAAGAAGTTTGATTGGGGATATAAGCAAGAATATACCTTCCATACGTTAAAAGATAAGTATTGTACCGTGCCTATATTGACCCTCTCTAATGGATCAATATATGTTTCTCTTAGACAACTGATTATTATGGTTGTATGCCAGCTATTTCTCACCAGATTATTATACCAATTCTATATTTAAGGTTGTATTGTTAGTCCTACTCACACCATAAACATATTTTACTTTCAACTACCTTCATTCTAGAAGTAGTTGGGCATATTAAAATATTTTTGTAAAGTTTAATTTTAAATGTAGTTGGACATTCTAAAGAATTTCCTTCAAATTTGACTTCCATGTTCAAACACTTTTCCATTTTCAAACACTTAAATAATACAAGTCACACTTACATCTGGTTAATATTAAAAGATATAAGTGTAATTTACACTAGTGTAAATTTTTTTTACGCTTATTAATTTACACGTATAAATAAAATAACATATTTTTATATGTGTGTAAAAATATAGTTTTTACATACAATTAAATCACTAACCTCACTATCCTTTCATGTGATCATCTATTAATGTATGTAATCTTTATATTAGTTGTTCGATTTTCAAATGGATCTTCTTCTTCATATGTAAATCTTAAAATGATCGTGTATTTACACTTATATTAATCTTCTCATCAGTATTTTTTTAAACTTATGGACTAGTTACATATATGCAAGTATTCAAACATTACAAAAAGTTTTTACATATGGTTAAATAAAATTACAATACATATATGTGGATAGTTAACTAACATATTTGTAAAACATGGTTACGATATTGTGTACGCCTATAATATAAAATAGAAATGTTAATCAAAAGATCAAAATACGTTTGACTTTGATACGCTGGTGGTTGAAGCAACTATCAAATATGCCACAGAAGTGTATCCGTTTTCTAGAAGTTAAACGATATATGTTCGATTTCTAGATGGAGGCTGGTAAGATAAGGCGGCTTCTTAGTTGTTTGAGTGACGGATGAGTGAACCACATGAAGCAAGATTGACTTCTAGAAAAATGCTGATGTTTTGAAAAAGAGATCGATTTACAAATCATGATTATCAAGATTTTTCATTTATTCTTAAAATATCAATCTTCAATAAAATAAGGATTATGATTTGTAGGAATAATGGATGTCACATCAGCTTGTTAAGTTTGACTTTGATATCTAGTTTATCAGTCAACCACCCTGATTCTACTTTGATAAGTTTGGTGAAGTCATGTTATGGTAGTAGTTGGGTATGCATATCTTTTTTCCGTGTGTGTTTTAGGTTTTGCATATATGTTGGTATAGAACACAATATCTTATGCAAACAAAGAATAGAATAGATTGAACTTAAAGAACTCGTGTGATTCAATTGATTCTCAGTGCATACAATGAAGAGAAATAAACACTTTAAATAGTTTTGGTGGCTTTTGATTATATAGAGATTCAGTCTTGCATGTACCTTTTGATTATGGCTGTATGACAGCTGTTTGCCACCAGATTATTATACCAATTCTATATTTAAGGTTGTATTGTTGGGGCTACTCATACCATAAACATATTTTACTTTCCAGAGTTAATTACGCAAATAGTCTCTGTGGTTTACTGAAAATAACAGTTTTTGATATTAAAGGTTTTTTGTAACAGGTTGGGGTATTTTGTTTTTAATTTATAATGAGTTAACGCATTAACACTAACAGAAGTTAACTTTCTTGTTAAACCTAAGGGCATTTTCGTCTTTTCACTTTACAAGGATTACTAATGTAACTTAACGGACTGTTTGTGTCATTTATTATATATAAGAGAGCGTTTTAGTAATTTACTATATATATACACAACACATACTATATATATACACACATAGTGTGTGTGTGTATATATATATATTCAATAATGAACCACCACCGTCAGGCCCCACAGGCGGCCACCACCGCCAGCCCTCACCGTCGACCACCACCTCGTCATACCGTCCTCACCAGCACCATCTTCTCTTTAATTCAAAAAACAGCACCATCAATGCCATCTTCATCATCACCACCATCTCACCATCATCATCATCATCATCTCATCATCATCACCATAGTGCCATGTCACACCCCCGCTTATAGCGGAAACACGAGTATGTAACGGACGGGATCGTCATAACACATTGTTAATTAATAGAGATGCATTAAATGATAAAAAGTCAACGTGTCATGACGTCACCGGACACAAATGGAGACTTGTGTCGTAGTTAGTCAATTCCACGACAAACATAGCCAAATAGTCAAAAGAAATGTAAATCCCACAAACCGGGAGCAAGTGGACAAAATGTGAATAACAAGGAGAAATCCAACATAATTGTCAAAGATATCCAGTAAGTTTAAATAATGCAAATCCTAGGGTCGTCGCTAAGGCAGCATCCCTAGCTATCCTCAATGATTGTTACCTGAAAAGATGCGCTCAAAAATGTCAACATATTGTTGGTGAGTTCGCAGGTTTAAGTAGTAAATATAATTGTTGCTGTGTAATAGTTTTATAGGACATAGTGTAAACAGTTATAAGCAAGCAATATCACATGTAAACATGAGCATCACAACTAAACCTACGACGTACACATAGATCTTGTCGGAACATATTCACCCTAGGGCCCGTTCCTGGCCACTGTCAGTCCCAACTAGTATACTAACAAACAAGGGTGGGGGTGTCAGCCCAATAGTACTATCAATACCTGTCCGTCGGTTCCACACCGGAATTAAATAGTTGTGAATAAAAAACCACACAGCAACTCATGCATGTACCAGATATATACTTACAAAACAGTAAACACAACAGTCCCAATAATAAATGAGTTCACAGCATAAAAAGGGTGAGCATACTTTTCCCCCTGAGTTTTATATATAATTGTAATAAAAAATGGGCCACGAAACTCACTTGGAATGATACGAAAATAAGCAACGAAGAACTTCTAAAGATGAGAGCAACCCAACGATCAAGCACCTATAATTAAAGGTAATTTATTCTTAGAACACGTCTATGATCATCGATTCATTCGGTTATTCGGTCACCCATGGGTCGGGTAGGGTTTGACGCGCTACACGCACACAAAATGGGTATACTTTATTTATTTATTTAATAAATACGAACGTTTATGGATTTATATATATATATATATATATATATATATATATATATATATATAATTAGTCAATATTCACTCACTATTATTCATATTATATATGTAAGTAACTTAATCACTATTCACGCACGTCATACACATTTTATAATACGACCATTTTACTTATACCGTCACACGCACACATACGTATAGTTTATACAACCCAACATACTATATAAGAATAGTGATAATAATACTAATAATATTATTAATAAAGATAATAATAACAATAGATAACAAACACACACATTCCTATAAACTTATATATATATAAATATATATATATATATTAACACACAAACATTTGCATATATACATTTAACACACAAATTTCACATTCACAGCAGCCCATGGCTGCTGTTTACTTGAACACACACACAATAATATACACACACTTACCACCCATATATAACCCACGCATTCTCATGCTTACACACACACAACAGCACACACAAACACACACTTTTGCATACACAACACTCACTCAACATACACAAACATGTTCATAGTATATACACACACATACAACATATAATTCACACACACATAAAACTAAACACATACATATATACACATAATATAAATACGCAGATACATTAACGTACGCTGTAGCTTTGCCTCCTTCGACTCATACACTATCGACCATACACACATGATTATACATACAACAAACACACATATAACACACACACACACAAATATATATATATATATATATATATATATATATATATATATATATATATATATATATATGCACGCTGCAGAAAACAATAACTATATATCTTACAATCATGTACACACACAACATCATATATATATATATATACACGTACCAGCGGACACACGATATATTTATATATTTGAAATTTTGACAATTTACACTTTGGACCCTCCAACTTTCAATTAATTATTCCCTCAAGTTTACATTAATTACACTTTAAACCCTAAACTAATAATAATAATAATAATAATAATAATAATAATAATAATAATAATAATAATAATAATAATAATAATAATAATAAATAATAATAATGAAAATAATAATGATAATAATAATAATAATAATAATAATAATAATTATTATTATTATTATTATTATTATTATTATTATTATTATTATTATTATTATTATTAATTAATAATAATAATAATATATTTTGTTTTTTTATTTTATTTCATTTCATTTTATTTTATTTTATATATTTTTAAATTGCGCGCGACTAGAACTCAATAACCGACATATTAAATAGGGCATCATAGAGTCACAAAAGAAATCGAATAAATAATTAGAAGTTAACGATCCTAAGGTTAATTAACGGACCTGAAGTGACAGATGTCACATGCCATCCACTATCGCTTCATCTCCATTAAACCACCACTGCCAACAAGCCCTAAGTCAATAATTCTCAATTAGGTAATGTTTAATTTGGGTTTTAGGGTTTTAAACACATCATGGGAGGTGGGAGGAACCAGCGATGTTTTTGGATCTGGTTGTGACAGTGTCGTCGGATAAGTGTGGATGGAGAAGGAAGGGTGCAACCAAGGTGATGGTGGGGGGAGTTGGTGGATTTAGCAATGGTGGTGATTTGAATGGTAGTGGGTGGGAGACGACATTGGGTGTGTTGGAGGTTTTTGTTATTGGCAACCGTGGTGGTTTTAATGGTGGTTTGGGGTTTGAAATAGACGTTAACCAAGGTGGTGGTGGGGCGGCAAGCATGGTTGGTAACAACGGTGGTGGTGAACGGCAGCTAGGTTGTTTGATTTATTGAAAGAGACAGTGGGTTAGGATGAATGGGCGGGGGTTGGGTTTTTTAAAATTATAAGTAATTACACAAATGGTCCCTGGATTATAAAAAGATATATAAATACAAAAGTAGTCCCTCGAAGGGTAATTTAGTCATTTTATTGAAATTTAACAGTAAAATTAACATCTGTTAGTCTTAGTACCCATTCTCGTTACAAAATTGAAAACATAATACCTCAACCTCTTACAAAAAAATCCTTAATACCCAAACTTGTTATTTTTCGATAAACCACATTTATGTAATTAACTCTTACTTATAATTTGGGGTTCTTTTACACGTAAGTTCTTAAATATCCAAGCATTAATGTTTTGTAACATCTGAGTAGATGATTATGATTATTTCATCACATAATATGTTTTAAATAACATTCAGAACTCACATCCAAACATCCCCACAACAGTTTTAACATTGTACTTGTTTTCATGAATTCCATGTACATGTGATTTATTGTTAGTTGCGTTGAACTTGTGCTTTACTTTATTATTGCTTAATATAACTATTCTTGCTTATTTTTAGAATATATATATATATATATATACATATATATATATATATATATATATATATATATGGGATTATGTGAGAGATCCAGACAAATTGGTCTTTGTGCTAAGAGAAATGCACATGCCATCAAATATATATGTTTTTCATTTATTTTGCTTAAAGCTGTAATAAGTTAATAACTGGTGTTGAATGTTTGAAATTTTCTATTCACTATAAAAACGTGCATCTAAACCACCCAAAATGGATTTATTTGAAACAAAGATTATTTATATGAAAAATGCATAGATTGACCTTTATGCTAATTTTTTGATGGGTTTTGATATAGGCAGGATGCACACCGATAGCTTTGAAAGGAGTTGTAACATGTAAGGCTGATTTAAATTATTTATGTTTCTTTTAATACTTCACTCTTAAATTGCATGTCTTATGATTTCATTTAAAAATCAAAACTAATTCTATCTTTTATGCCAAAAAAGATAAAGATATTTGTGCATTTTCATCAATTGCCTTGATTCGAAGGTCAAGCATTCTATTGATATTGTTTATGTTCACTTTTCAAACATGTTGCATTTTTTTTTTACCATATCTCATATTTCATCGGTTATTGACTCTCATTGTTTTGTGCTTCTTTAATATAAATTGGTTATTTTTTACTCATAAGTTAAATAAATTATATATTTATCTTTAACACATATTTTTTACTTTTTATATGCAAATTAAGATATATGTAATTATTAACCCGTGTAATACACTTGCTATAACCTAGTAGATTAATAAAGGGGAAATAGATTATAATTAGATAATTAAAAAAAGAGAATGAGAAAAATTAGAGAAAAGACCGTGGGCCTTCAAATATGAGATGTAGTTTGGGATTTTAAAGGATTTTCCAATTTTGCCCTTTCTCATGTTTGAACACTTTGAATTATAGGGATAAATTACTTCCTTTCTTGTTTTCTAAAGCCTTTTATCTAAACGATCTACGGCGTAAGATGATTTTTTTGGTTCTTCGTAAGTTCTCAATGGAATGAATCCTTATATATAGGGTTAAGTTCTTTTTATACAAATTACAGAAAACGTCTTTTATATTTATAAAAAATTACAGGTATCATCCTTTATCTTCAAAAAATATTATAATCATCCTTTATGTATATTTTTTGTAACAGATTTGAGTTATCATTTATACTAACCGCCGTTAAGTATCTCTGTTATGTCAAAGGCATTTTAGTATTTTTACCCCTTAAATGACTATTATTGAAATTTTAACCTAAGATAAAGGATATTTTTTGTAATTAGTTACCACTTTAAAAATTGTTATGCATATAATTTTTTAATATATACTATTTTATTTTAATATAGATATTAAATGCAAGTTAACAAATTTTTATCATAACTTTTAATAATATAAATTATAATTAGTTAATAATTATTTATTAACTAATTATAATTTATATTATTAAATTTGTATTAATAATTATTTTATTAAATATAAAATTTAGAAATAGAATAACTTTTTATTAATTTAAAAAACACTACTCCTAAAACACAATAGAATCCTATAAAAACACATTACAATCCTTATTAATATTAAAACACACTTAATATCAATCGAACACCATTTGTTTAATCAAATAATCGCGTTTGACTAATGAGCCTTCCTTTTAAGGCTATTCTCTTTTTTCTTACCAACCACTCAATAAATTGAGAGCCCATGAAATTTATTTAAATGTGGAATATACTTTTAGTTAAATAATCATAGAAGGAACGCTTCATGAAATTTACTCAAAACTTAATAAAAAAACTATTCATATGCGACCATCTATATTAATCACTATTATATCTTATATTTAAAAAATAAGTTTAAGGTAGTAAGATATAATTATATAAAATTGTAGAAATATTTAAAAAATAAAATATATAGAGTTATCCCTTAATATTTTAATTGAATAATTAAAAAAGCATTAAAAAATATTAAGGTATTAGTAATTTTTTATTATATAACTATAATTTATATTATTAAAAGTTATGATAAAAATTTATTAATTTGTATTTAATATGTATATTAAAATAAAATAATATATATTTAAAAGTTATATGTATAACAAATTTTAAAGTAAAAACTAATTATAAAAAACATCCTTTAACTTAGGTTTAGATTACATAAAAGATAACTAGAGTACCTTTTGAAGATAAAGGATGATATCTGCAATTTTATATAAACGTAAAGGACGTTTTTTATAATTTTGTCTTCTTTTTAAAACTATTTTTATTTTAAGAACTTCAAAAACCAATTTAAAACCATTCATTCTTTACTAATTACTAATCATAAAGTTAAAGAAATAATTAAAAGAGTGTAATGGTAATCTAATAAAAAATTTTCTCTCAAAATAATTAGTTAAATAACTAATTAATTATCTCTCTTGCTTTCTTTTTCTTCTCTCACTTTTACAATTTTACAAATTTACAAATATGTAAAGAATCAAACTAATATTTAATTGATCATTTATTTTTCAAATTGAATAAGAGTCGTTCTTATTAATTTGTATCTATTTAAATATATATTAAATGTTTTAAGTATGTGTAAATATACTTTTTACATGCTATTAAATCATCAAACTCACCATCATTTCATGTGATCGTCTATGTAATGTATGCAAATCTTTATACTAGTTGTTTAATTTTCAAATTGATCTTCAATCTCATATGTTAATCTTGAAATGATTGTGTATTTACATTTATATTAATCTTCTCATTATTATTTTTTGAAACTTAGGGACTAATTACATATATGCAAGTATTCAAACATTACAAAAGGTTTTTATGAATGTGTAAAATAAAGTTACAATATTATTTACATATATATGTAAATAGTTAACTTACATGTATATAAAAAATATGATTACAATATTATTTACATATGTGTAAATAGTTAACTTACATATATGTAAAATATGGTTACAATAAAATAGAAATGTTTCCAAACTACTATTACACACTTGTATATTTTTTTAGGGAAAACTTCACAAAATAGTAACCAACATGTTAAAGTGTTCCAATCAGGTCACTCATTTTTTAAATTATTCTAATTAGGTCATTTAACTTTATTTGGTGTTCTAATCCTATATATTTGACCTGATTAGAAGGTAATCATTTTTAAATTTAAATATAAATAAAATATCAATTAGTTCAAATTTCAAATAATTAAAACTAATCAGGGAATAATTAAAAAAACCTAAAACTATCGACCTCTCTATCTCCCCTATTATCATCGGCCTGCAACTTCAATCCATACATCCTCCATCTCGTCACCTACCTTTCTTCCCCCTAATTATCATCGACGTGCAACTTGTTTCCCTCCATTATCATGATCAGCCCTAAAACCATCGATCCCTCCATCTCCCACCCGCCATCATTGCGATTACCTACCTTCTTTCTTGTCACCCGCCATTAACCTGCGATCTCCAATTCCCTCCATCGACCATCAGACTATTTTTCTTGAAGATATGGCAGGTATTGATGCACAAGAACATTCATCAACTTCTTCAATGAATGATATAAATGAGAAGCCTTCAATGGTGAATGATGCACAAGATAACGACCTTTTTTCGGTAGAAATCGAGCAGCAGGTGCTACCCATTTACACTTCCTTTTTGTTCTTATTTCAGGTACCAAAATGCGGTACGAACACGTTTCGGGAACGCTCCGGTTCGCGATTTCGACTATGAATTTAACGTTCCAGAAATGAAAGAAATGAAGAACAGAGATTAAGATGAAGCATTTTTTTTCACTTTTTGTTCGGTTCTAAAATCGGCCTACACTCAATATGAACAAGTCTTTGGTTAAGGTTGTATCACCGGTGTGGATGTGGAAATATAAAGAAGATAAAGAAGAAATGAAAAAGAAGAAAACGAGAAGGAAGAAAATGAGCAAATGAAACAGAAATTGGTTTGCTTTGTAGAAAAGCAAATGCAGAAAAGTAAAAGGCTATTGTTTTTTGCTTTCTGCTGCTGCACACAACAGTATTACACTATCATCACATTTTAAACATAATTCTCTTTTCTTTCAAAATCTTTTATTTATAGCTATTACAAAAACAATATATATAGAATTTATTTACACCGATTTTTTAAAGGTTTTATATTAGTTAGATGATTTAAATTCCTAATTGAATTAGGTTTATAAATATATTGGAAGCGTACCGCGAACCCGTACCGAAGCGTACCGCGAACCATGTGACTATGGTATTTATCATGTTTATAATATGTTTTGTTTATAGTATTTATCATTCTTATCATATGTTTTGCTTGTGGTGTTTATCATTTTTACAATAGTGTTATTTGTTTTGTCAGATGATTCTAGATGATGAAGATGTTAGTATGAATGATCATTTTCTAAATTTACTTTGTTTTGATAATAACGATGAGGTTGAAGTTGATCTTAATTTTGTTGATGATTGGAGTGCAAATGAAACAAACCCAGGGAGTAGTGTGGAGATGGTCATGGATACGATGCCAAATGAAGATATATATTTTAGTAGTTACTATATTTGTTTTAAAGTGCTCAAAGATGGATGGATAAATGGTTGTCGAAAAGTTATTTGTTTAGATGGGTGTTTTCTAAAACTTAGTGGTCAATTACTCTCGGCTGTTGGAAGAGATGCCAATAATCACATTTTTCCGTTAGCATGGGTTGTTGTATCTGTTGAGAATAAGAAAAATTGGACATGATTTCTCAATCTATTGAAAAATGACATTGAGATGGAGGGTGGAGTTGGACTCACTTTGATTTTTGATCAACATAAGGTATTTTGTACTTATGACGCACCTATTTACATGTTGTTTATTTATTGACATATATGTTATATGTTTCTTATTTATTAGGGAATTATAGAGGCCGTGAAGGATGTATTTCCAGATGCTGAGCATAGGCAATGTACAGACACATTTATGCAAACTTTAAGAAGAAATTTCATGGGCTTCAGTTTAAAAATTTATTTTGGGCTGCTGCAAATTCTACAACTAAACAAAGGTTTGAAGAGAATATGGAAGAGTTGAGATCCATTAGCAAATGTGCATTTGATCATCTATTGGAGAGAAATCCAATTACTTGGTCAAGAGCTTTTTTTGAGATTGGTAGAGCCTGTGATGCATTCGAGAATGGAATGAGTGAAAGCTTTAATTCACGCATTCGAGTAGCGAGAAGGAAGCTTATTATCAGTATGTTTGAAGAAATTAGAACATTTGTGATGCGTAGAATGTTCTTAATGGCGATAAAATCAAGAAGCTTTGAACATGAAGTATGTCCTAAAATCAGAAAAAAACTAAAAGAAATTAAAAAGAAACAAAGGTAATAATTATATTTTTCTATTTATGTTACTTTATTATAAATTTTATTGACTATTGGATTGATTGTGTAGGCATTACTATGTTGTCCCTAGTGGTAACAACATACTTGAAGTAAGGAGTGAAAAGAATGCATTTGTATTGAAGATTCAGGAGCAAACTTGCACTTGTGGATCATGGCAATTATCAGGCATACCTTGTGTTCATTCGGTAGCAGCTATAGGGTTTATTAACAAAGACCCTGAAACTTATGTTAGTAATTGGTTTAAAAAACACATGTTTAAGGAAGCATATAAACATTGTATTAAACCGTTAAAGGGAAGTTTGCATTGGCCTAAAACAGAGGTTATCAAACCCCTACCATCAAAAGAAAGATGAATGCCCGGTAGACCAACAGCAAAAAGAAAAAGAGATCCTTTAGAGAAAGAGAAGAAGAAAACAAAGGTTGGAGTTGGTAGAAAAATGACCCGTCAAAATTGTCAAGGAAGTGGACGTAATATGAGGTCTTGTAAGAACGAGAAAAAAGAGCCACAACCAAAGGAGGCAAGACCTAAAGGTAGAAATAAAAAAAAATTGACTCAAGAAGTGTAGTTTGACCCGTTTGGGCATATTTGGGTTAATTCTTGATCCTTTTGGACACATTTTGGTGTAATTTTGACCATTTGAGTGTATTTAGTGATTTTTGACCCATTTGGGATTATTGTGGTGTGATTTTGACTCGTTTGGACATATTTTGGTGCATGTTGACACGTTTGGGTGTATTTAGTTGGTTTTTGACCCATTTGGGATTATTGTGGTGTAGTTTTGACTCGTTTGGACATATTTTGGTGTATGTTGACCCGTTTGGGCGTATTTAAGTGGTTTTTGACCCATTTGGGATTATTGTGTTGTAATTTTGACTCGTTTGGACATATTTTGGTGCATGTTGATCCGTTTGGGCATTATTAAGTAAATTTTGACCCATTTTGAACGTTTGGGCGTATTTTGTTTAAATTTTGACCCGTTTAGGCGTATATTGTTTAATTTTGACCCGTTTAGACAATCGTCATGTAATGGAGCCACGACTAAAGTTGAAAATTTACTTATAAATGGCATCGTATTTTTTTTTTTTATTTTAAAAAAATTTTACGCAATCTTTTTAACCAAAAAATTGTAATTTTTAAAAAATTTTTAAACATTTTTTGCAATTTCACAAAACTTTAATTTTTTATAATTTTTTAATAATTTTTTAATTTTTTTATAATTTTATAATTTGTTTATAATTTTTTTATTCTTTTATAATTTTTTAAAAGTTTTTTACCTGCTATTCAAGTTAAATATATAGGATTGAAATATCAAAATAAACTTTAGTGACCTGATTGGAACAAAAAAGTTTATGAGTGACCTAATTAGAATAATTTTGAAACTTGGTTACTATTCTACAAAGTTACCTTATTTTTTTATCAATCAATATTATATATTTTTTTTCAATCAATATTACTTCACCTATTGGTGAAAACAATAAATAAAATCAGGATCATAAAACTTGATTTAAAAAAATACATCTGAAATAATTAGAACTAATTCCGTGATATAAATAAATTATCAAAATCAAAATCATAATCTCTTTAAAATAAACTCAATAATTTATGAATAAAACCAAAATCGTAAACCTTATTGAAAATATTAAACGTTTAAACCCACATGTAGAAGCTTGTAGGCGAAGTTACCTGTACAAATCATGATCAACAAGAATTTTCATTTATTTTTAAAATATCAATCTTCAATAAAAAAATGGATTATGATTTGTAGGGATATGAATGGTTGTTGTCAGCTTGATTTGTTTGACTGGATTTTTCCATTACATTACATATATTTTAAAAAACAAACACAACACATTTAATGCATGAGGTACTAACTTAAGATACATAAAGCTTGATGTTTTTGACTTTGGTTAATTTTTTGTTTTCAAAGTTATTATTTTATTATTATAATTATTATTTATTATATTTTATTTTCTCATATAACTAAAAATATAACTTTTTATAAAATTCTGGATACACCGCTGTGACGTGTTTATTTTTGTCTATGTTTAGGCGGAAGTTTCGTTCGAAACCGATAAAGGTCAAATACAATGTTTTATTATTTTTTTTTCAAAAAAAACGTAATGGTTTTGGAAATTCTAAAGATACGTTTCGACGTGATTATCTCTATGAATGTTTTGATATAAGTTTTATTTAAAACGAATCATCGCAACACAAGGCCAAAACCCATGGTCAGGTTTGAATATTATATGTTTTTAGTTCTTTTCAAAACATCATATTGTTTTTAATATTTTGATATTCCGTTACGATATGTTTATTTCCACTATTTTATTTGAACCGGCGCAACCCACGGTCAAAATACTAGTTCAAATATAAATGAAAAGATTTATAAACGTTACATAAGCTTGATTTCTAACCCAAAGCAAAATGCTTTCTTTAAGTCGAGCATTTATCACCATTCTCTTGCTCCTAATTATCAATCAGAAGTTTGTAAGATCTTGAATTTGAATGAAAATATTTCAAGTGTATAAACCATTTAAAGATATATGGAATCACTAACTATGGAAGGGCGACTAATAAAAAAAGAATAAAGGTGAATAATTTTGATTTACCTAATCTACCCTTTTCTTATGAGTCACTAACTTGTAACATATTACTAAAATACCGTTTTGATTTTCAGCTATTGATTAATTGAAAAAATGTTAAGATGAGTTTTTACTATTCTTAAAATATTTACGAGTCTTAAAATAAATAAAATTTAGAACTTATAAATAAATTAAGAATTGTAAAACTTATAAATAATTCTGAACTGTAGAACTCATCCAATACCATTAGATCATTTCATCAATGATCAAAACAAGAATGACATCTTCATAAATAAAAGGACTTTGTGAGTTATTTTAATTAATACAAAAGGGCGTTATGGGAATTTTAACATGTTTTTTTACGTAATTTTTCGTATAATTTCTCTATTTTTATATCAATCGATCCTCTATCTTAATTTACTATAATAACACATTGATACTTTTGAAATGTTCCAACTCTTTGTGTCCACTGATGAATAGCTCAAGCTGTATAGGTGAAACATGTAAATTCATATTGCTTCTCCTCTGGTACTTGATTTAACTTATGACATTTAGCATAATTTAAGGTAGATTTAAAAGTATTATTATTAACCACCATAAGTACATTAATTTACCTTTTAATTAAATATGTTATTAGTCTATTTATTTGCTTCGATTATGGCTGGAGTATTGGTAGCTTTTTATATAGGTTAAGAAGAAATCGATGGTTATTCCGGTGACGGCCGAAGCAACAGCGCCGAACACTCAAGAAAAAGTAAAAAATTAATTGTTTTTTAATAATACTTTTTTTTTGAAAAATACATTTTAACCCAACCCTATATATATATATATATATATATATATATATATATATATATATATATATATATCTTAATCTATCTATAATATCTAATAAAATAAAAAATTTTTGGCACTTGTCACTCTTTTAAACAACTTTTTAACACTTGTCATTTTTTTAAATATCCACACTTCATTTTCCCTACAAAAGAATATTATAGTAATTTAAACACTCAAACTAATTTCTCTTTTTTAATAAAAATCAATTTGATTAATTGATATATTTCTCTCTATCATCTAGATTTTTAAAAGGGAAAATATCACAGAATAGTAACCAAGTTTCAAAAGTGTTCTGATTTAGTCACTCATGCATATTTTTCTCAAATTGGACCAACAAACGATCAAATAAAGCAATCATTAAATTTTCTTATGTCAAGAAAGTAACGGTGGAGAAGACGTGAGGGTCGGAATTTTCAATATATAAAATTATATAAAAATATAAAAAAAAACATGTTAATTATGAAAAAAAATAAAAAAAAAGCACCACAAATTTAAGTCAACGTCCGCATATTAGCATCAAAAGATAGAAAAAAATATTTTCTAACTGAAACAAAAAGTATAACATGCTAAAAAACATGTTAAGACTTTTAATTTATATAAAATATAAAAACTGAGTGACCTAATTGGAACACTTTTAAAACATAAGTTATCTAATTGGAACACTTTTGAAAGTTGGTTACTATTTTACACTTTTAAAACAAAACTCCATGGACGACGAAGTGTTCGTTAGTCCCTAAATTGGGATCGCTATCCGGACGCCATTAATCATCATCCATAAACCTTCATCTCCGGCCCCCGTTACGTTTAGCTCAAATGCATTTGTTGTATATTTTATAGTCAATAACATAAAACGAATCGAAACACACCCGGATCAGGTTCAATGTTGAAATATTAAAGCAACTTCGATTATTCTCTAAATCGTGAACCGCTATCAGATAAACCTATTTCGCGGGTTACACGCGAATGATTTATGAGATTAGACAGATAATACTCTTGAAGAGTAGGATTAGATCTTGAAATCTTGAATATCTATAAAGAAAACGTAACCGTACGTCTTTGTATATCTTGTGAAAGATGATAGAGAGTTAAGTAGAATGGAATTTAGTTTCTTTTTGTATTTGATCGAGAACAGAGGCAAACCCTTATGTCGTTTTTTTTAAATTTATTTGACCAATAAATCCAACCAAAGTCTCCAACAAAAGATTTAAATGGCCAAACAATTATAGAAACTCAATATTAAATATTGAGCCCAAATAATTATTTTCTTGAGCCCATTATCATTTACAAAGCCCAAACAATGTTAGAATTAAATCGAGCTCGCACTCACGCGACACCTAACTCGTTTAATCTCTAACGTTATTAACTTGATGAATAAGTTAATCCAATATACTAAAATAGACGTTGATAACACTAAAATTATCAACATTCCTCCCCCGTTTTAGTGATATCCATGATTAATTTACCATCTTCAAAGAAACACAAACGCATACATAAATAAAAATGTCATACAGATTGAATTTTAATCTTAGTATATTACTCGATACAAATATTTGAATAACCGGGTATCACAATGGATTGAACCCAAGTTATCCATTTAAATACTTGTAGGTAAAATACATATATACTTACAAATCCAAACTTCACATGACATAATGTTTTACTAGTTTATGTACTAATCCTTCAAAGAATATATCAAAACATAAGTTCAAAGCTTCTTGAAGCAGCTAAACTCCATATTCTTATAGGTAGTTTATTACTATTGCTTCTGCATTGTCGTTTATCAACGAACCATTAAGAAATTAAATTTCAACCTCCTTTATCTTGCAGTCTGAACATATACCTTGGGATGATTTTGTTTATGTGTTCCAATATCTTTATGACAAGCTAATCACATTGAATTTATCACCTAACGTTGTATTAGATGGGAATTGGACGTCTTGATATAAGATATTAAAATTAGACTTTATACCTATCCCTATGACTAATTTTTTCATGAGATCTCTTCCTAACTCTTTAATTAGATAATTAGTCAAAATATATTTAGATCTTAATAAATCAACAGACATCACATCATACATAATGAGCTCATTAATCATGCTATGTATAATACACTACCGTTTAGACTTTCCATTATACACCTTATTATAATCAGCACTATCACATTTGATAGAGATTGGTGATATCGATTTTAACCACAATGGAATCTCAAAGATTAAATTTTCTTAGCCATTCAACTTCCTCACCAGTTGTAGCTAGAGCTAACACTACAAACTCGCATTCCATTGTCAAGTGATGCAAACTTCCCTAATAAAAAATGCACATCCACCTAGTTACCAAAATTTCTTTAGAATATCCTTTTATAACTAAAGGTAAACCTAAATAATATGGACCATAGTTCATGGTTCTTTTCATGTATTTAAATAATCTATTTACAACTTACTAATATTGTGTACTTGGATTACTGGTATATTTTGTAGTCAAAAACATAAAACAAATGGAAACATACCTGGATCAGATTCAATGTTGAAATATTAAAACAACTTGGATTATTCTCTGAATCGTAAACCACTATAAGATAATCTTATTTCGCGGGTTAGACGCGAATGATTTATCGGATTAGACAGAGAATACTCTTGAAGAGTAGGATTAGATCTTGAAATCTTGAAGATAATATCTATGAAGAAAACGTATATGTACGTTTCTGTATACTTGTGAAAGATGATAGAGAGTCAAGTAAAATGATATATTTTTTTTTCTTTTTGTATTTGATCGAGAACAGGGGCAAACCCTTATGTCGTTTTGTTTTGTTTTGTTTTTTTACCAATAAATCCAACCAAAGTCTCCAACAAAATATTTAAAAGGGCCAAGCAATTACAGAAACCCAATATTAAATATTGAGCCCAACTAAATATTTTCTTGAGCACATTATTAATTACAAACCCCAAACAACGTTAAAATTAAATCGAGCTCGCATTCCCGCGACACCTAACTCGTTTTATCTCTAACGTTATTAACTCGATCAATAAGTTAATCCAATATAGTAAAATAGACGTTGATAACACTAAAATTACCAACATTTTCCATCGTTGGAAGCTTCGTACCGTCAGGCAGATTGCTGAACTCTAGTCTGAAGTTGGACGCAAATATTCGCTTGTAGCTGTTTATGTCGGTGTCACTGATGACGAATAAAAACTAAAAAAAACTCAAATCTAATGTTCAACTAAATAAAAATATAATAGGTTGCAGTTGGAATGAAAAATTTTGTCACATACGTGAATATAATATTTGGATTTCCATGTTAAGCATCTTCTTTTCATGACAAAACTAGGAATTAGAGGATAAAGGAGTCACGAATAGTAGTTTATATCAGCTTCGTCAAGTTATATGATTAGCAAAAAGACTGCCACTAGTTTAATCACTCAAAATTAGCCCTGAAAACATTTGATGATTAAACAGATTCTGATAATTTGGTTGATGATTTACGTTCACACGGCTAGAGTTTTTCGTTTGATGCATATGTACGCCTAAACATATTATTTGTAATTGGAATGAAGGAATAAATTTAAATTTAATTAATGTTTCTTTTTGATTTTCGATGTAGCAGGTTGGAGAGAGACGTAAATGAAGATATAAAGATGCATCTACATGTTAAAAATCAAAATGCATCACGTATACCATTTGAATTTCCTTGGTCTAATTTTCAGAATCTACAATAAAAGTTTGCCTTGCTTTATCAATATTTTGTTATGATATGTTAGTACATTTATGTTATACAGTAGCGTATATACTCGTGTACACACGAGTTGGAAATATATATATATATATTATAAATTGTTACATATTGTTTTTGTAGTTTTCTTGACACGTTCATGCAATTTGATGGCTAGATCAAGTTGCGGTCTTGGAGATTCCGGAATGGATTTCAACAAAATATCTAAATCAATTGCCATTAGTCATCTTTTTTAGCTCCAAACGGTTCATGCAATTTTATTTAACTATTTATAAATAAAAGAAAACAAAATAAAAACTTACAACATACCATTTTTGCTTTAATTCTAGATGCTTTTTTTTTCCAACATCGGTTAAATCTTCTAATTTTTGAGTCACTTCTTGAAACCTTTTGTTATGATCGGAATTTTCCATTTGTGTGTACGATGTGGGTGTCGTGAATGGATGGTCCGGTTTGGACTATTTTATCGTGGGGGTTAGCAAATTGGGTTGTATGGTTGTCCGTGTGAAAATATTTTAGTTGCAACTTGAATCGATGTTTAATTTAACTATTTTGTAATAACATAAATAAAAATCATTACCCATATATAGTTGCTAATCAATGTTGATAAAATAAAACTTAAGTGAAATGGATATATGCTTGGATTTGATAAAGAACATATGGTATACAAAATGGATATGTTTCAAATTAATACAAATTGTAATATCATTAAATTAACAAACTTGGCTGTAGGGGTGTTCATCGGTTCGGATAACGGATTATTCGGATATGAAAATTTCAGGACCCTATCCGAAATCCGATCCGATCCGAATAAGAAAATATCTATCCGATCCGAATCTATCCGAATTCAATTCGGATCGGATTCGGATATATCCGAATAATCCGAATTTATCCGAATAATCAGAATAAACTAAATAACAAATTTTTTTATTTTTTTGTTCCTAATTTTTTATTTTTAACATTTTATAAGTTTAGAATCATAATAAAAGATTTAAAACTTAAAAAATACAAATTTGACTTGAACCCAAATTGAAACATAATATGTAATTATATAAAACCCGAAGACTATAATCTCTAATTTAGAACAACAATCGATTATTGTATAATTGTTTAGGATTAAAGGACTAATATGTGTTAATATTCTTTAATATTGAGTTGAAAATATAATAGGTAGTTGACTAATGAGTATTGGACTAGAAAAATAGTTGAATTCTTATTCGGATTAATCGGATATCCGAATAATCTGAACAATCCGAATAAAAAAATTATGAAATCCCAAATCAGATCCGAAATCCGAATAAGGAATTCGGATTCGGATGAGATCCGATCCGAATATCCGAATAAGAATTCGGATCGGTTTATTCGGATTTGGATACGGATCGGATTTCGGATATTTTCGGATATCGGATTTTTTGAACACCCCTACTTGGCTGCACCTAGGAAAAAGCAAATAAAATGGCGTTATTTATAAAACGCCATCGCTCCTTAACGCCGGGGAAACGCCGATAAGGGCGGTGGCGGTGGCGTTATTTAGCTGCTAATTTCATTTTTAATGTCCATTACAGGTAGTCTAAGAGCATGAGTAATAGCTAATGTCACTTAAGATCTGCCATATCAATGCCAAGTCATCGTTACTTTTTAGTTAAAAACATATGTAATGGTTGATGACTTTTGATGCCCATTCAATCTTCATTCAGTTTTTTTTTTATTTTATCAATTTTTAAATCAATATAAAAAATATAAAAACTTGATACCTTAATATATTAATATTTAGAAAAAGGTATATAATATTAATCAACAATAATAAAATATATATATTAATCATCATCAGTTGTACGTCTCATCCAAGCATGCTCGACCAAATCCGCGGTTAGACAATTATATGCTTCTCTGCTATGCATTGACGTCATATTTTCTGATCTTTGTTCCATACTTATCACCGTTTGTGATTGTGTTACTACATACGATGGATCATAATCCTGGCAAATGGCATTTCCCTCGTTCTCCAAAATCATATTATGCATGATGATACTAGTATACATAACGTCTCTTATTTTATCCTTAGTCCATAATCGACATGGATTTCTCACAATATGCCATCGTGTCTGAAGAACACTGAAATCCCTTTCGATATCCTTTCTTGTGGATTCTTGTACTTTTTAAAAATAAATTCTTTTTTCGTCAATGGGCTCTCTAAACGATTTTACGATAATCGAATACTCCAGATAAATACCATCTGCCAAAAATAGCCGTGCGTGTATTACCAGATATGTGATCCTCCAAGATTGGAGACTATTCAAAAACATTGATGCTGTTGTTTGATCTGGCGACACCAAAAAACGTATGCCATATCTAGAGATTGTATGATGCAACGACTTGAAGAATAATCGACGGTCCTTTTTGGTCTCCTTGTGTGTGCTGACCTGCCAAGCGGTTGGACAGTTCGACCACAACTAATGCATGCAATCTATGCTGCCAATCATCTCGGGTAAACTGTGTACCTCTTCATCTACATCATATATGCGTTGTAGATCATTCCATTTCGGCTTTCTTAAATAACGTTTGCCGTATAACTTAATTATACATTTAAATGACAAGTAAAACAATAAATAAATAAATAATACAAGTTACAAATATTTATTAAAATTGATAAATAAATTATACCTTGACAATAATGTTTTAAAGCGTCTCTCGATGTTTTATCCGCCATTTTTAAGTACCCGTCCCCATGTCGGTTGCGGTACCGTATGTCATCACACATACTACGGATGTACACTTTTGTATACCCGTGAATCCTAGTAGTCCTCTTGCGTCAGGTCTTTGTTGAAAATACTCATACTCTTGTTCTAAATCGTGAGATATACGTAAAAATAAATGTTTACGAATTCAGAAACAAAGTCTAAAAACCTTAGGACCGTATACAAGTTTATCACAAAAATAATCATTCATTAACCGCTCGTTGGCTGCATGACGGTCCCATTTGACTCTTTTTCTTTTCATGAACGGATGTGAGGGATGACTAACATAAGCCATAAACTCTGCTGTAAGATCAATCACACTTTTGATTGTCTCGTCGATCTCATACTAATCCGAAGACGTACTATCTTCACTAGTTGATGATGATGAATAACTATTCATTTTTTTAAATACCTTGAAAGAAACTCTTGGAATGAATAGTTGTATATTTGAGAAGTACTAGTGTGTTTACCCGCGAGTTGCCGCGGGGTAAAATTAAACAAAAATGTACTTAAATTAACCTTCTCTCATGTAATGATGGTGCTTTGTCATCTTATTTATTCACAACTGAAAAAGTGGATCCTAATAGATGATGACTTTTTTCTTAACAAAGGAATTGGATTTTGCAAAATCTTCAAAGTTGTTAGATGATGTTCAGATCACACTATCATTTCACCTACACACTCAAATCTCAATCACACTATCTTTTTACCTACATCTACTTTATCGTTTATTGCTTAACACACACAATGTAAATATATTGGAAGGGGGTTTTTTTTGGAAGGAGGGGGAGGTGTTGTGTAATTCGGAACAAAACAAAGGTACATAATATACATGCAAAATAATTGTGAAAAAGGTGCATTATAGCAAAAACTCCAAGCCAGTTTTTGAATTATTAATTGTAATCATATTTAAATCATTAATCATTTATAAAAAGTATTCCAGTTAGAAAAAAAAGAACTACCACATATTGTTGTTCTTACGCGTTATCCAACTGTCTCGTCCCATTCATTTTGCCATATCTCGTCCCATTCATTTTGCCATATCTAGTAAATACATTGTCTTGCTATTATGTTACTTCGTTATTTAAGGTTTTTGTTCTAAATATAATGCAAAAAAGTAGAGTTGAATACAAGTAAATTACCAGCCTTGAAGTAGCTAGTGACAGAATATGCAATAATGGGGAAACCAAGTCTTCCAAGAATGAATTAGTAAATGGTGTCTTGAGATGCATGGAGATACTTCCTTTTGCCATGTGTGCAATGTCTTCGTTTTATCAGTGATGTTCTGTACCTATATATTTAAGAAAAAAATATAATAAAATAAAGCCAGACTTTCTAAAAAGCACAAAGGTTTAGATTACTTGACATTCCTATGAAAAGATTTAACTGGCCACTGAATATTGGGGTTTTCAACTTGAGATACCACACCATGTATGGCAACTGCAATAACAGGCTGATAAACTGCAAAAAAGTAATTTAATATTATCGGCTATTTAACTTCCACATCAACTCTGGAACTTATACATGCTTGTAGACATTAGAAACTTAACTATCTTGAATAGACATTTTTTATGTATGCATAAAATATTGATGTAAAATATCAGAGATCTTAGGATTGTGCAAGCACTTCACCTAAATAATGGGAAATATTTTAGGCACACACATACGATAACTGACCATCTAGAGATACTCATTATACATCTGGGAGTAAAAACTTGTAGTTTTCTCATCACCGGATCATGATAATTTAGTTCTAGAATGTTCTCATGGATCCCATCTAATATCATTGAAAAGTCATCGCTGAGCTAAATAAATGATGTAGAATTTCATACAAGAGGATGTGACCTTTTTGAAATATTTCAATGTACCAGTTAGAGATTAAAGAGTGAAGAGAATTAAATTGGGTAAATGTTACAACCATGTATAGAAAATAGTTACTGGATACATAAATGTGAATTCTGCTTACACATGTAATTGGAAGCAAAGTCACTAAAAGCAACAACTCCACAATGTAACTGTGAAGATATGAATCTGGCATGACGTTGACCGGCAGAAAAACAGCACATCCGAGCGCGTATTTTGAGTCATTTGCAAGTTTAGTCAAAACTAAACTTCATTAGTGTTATTATTGGCCCAAAATCCTGCTCATAAAACTATTTCATGTTAATTAATTATGAAAGTTGAAATTTAATGAAGAATTATGACAATTAGTTACTTAGCCACCTGCTTCATCTTGCTATCTTCATTTAATGGTTGAAATTTACAATTACTGTTGCTGGGAAGAATTGATCAACAACACCTTCACTAATATATTGCAAGCTTCCTCCAACAACGGTCTCTGCTCCTTTATCCAAAGCATTATTTATGAAGCTTTGAAACGTTTCTAGAATGGTCTTGCATGCAAATCGCACAACACATATCATACTTCCCTGATTGGGGAGGACCCTGCGTTATAAAAAGAGAACATGTCAAATGGGTCACGCGGGTCGAAAGTTGTCCAGATTTTTAATGGATATAACTACATAAATAATATCATAAGATTGTGACAGACAAAAGTTTTCCAAAGTTTAGTTTTAATGGATATAACCTTATAAACCATTTGTCATAAACCTAGGTTATTAACGTATTATTGTACTAATAAAGTTGTAGTAATTATACTTAATACATTAATTATTTTAGAAAATTAGGTGGACAAAAGTATACTTACAGCTTAAATAGAGTTAACAATCTTGACACCTGCAACCACAAATACACAATAAATGTCACAAAGATTGAGACCTGTTTTTCATATTGGGTATAGAGATTCTCAACGTCTTGACCCAACTATGAGCCAAACCAAGTGCCTCATTTGGGTAGAACAAAGACCAAGTCCCATTATTCTGGGCTCTTTCCATAAACAAATCAGGTACCCAAAGAGCATTAAAAAAATCACGAGAATGTTGTTCTTCCTGCATCATTCATGCAACATTATAACAAAAAATATATGATTACATAACATATAGTATCAAAAGTATTAGGCGAAGTTTATATATCCGAGTGTTCTGTGCATTTCCACGATTCAATCTCAAATCAAGAAATTCAGAAATATCATCATGTCATGGCTCCAAATAAATAATAAATGCACCTGTAATAATTAATATGAATTACAACAAAGACATAATTAAAAAGAAGTGTAAAATTAAAGGAAACACATACCCTTTCCCTTGCTGCCTCCTTGGTTAACATAACAAACAATATCACTGAGGACACACAACATTGAGATAATGCCATTGGATGTATCATTCGTTCCATCATCCATGTATATAACTTCCGGTCAGACAAATATAATAAACATAAACACCAATTCTACTTGCTAATTTTCTTTTAACGATACATTCCTTCAAGGTCTCATATACTCTTTCATACATAAACAGGAAGCAACTACCTAATCATAAAAGCATAGAAGATTAAAACAGGTCATAATTATTCATACTTGAGGCTTTGGTGTCTCTGCATTGAAGAAGGTTATTACAGATGAAAAGTATTTAGAAATATATACAAGGTAAAAGAAATTTATGTGTGTGAAGAACAAATTTACTTAACAAGGAATAGCTAATAAACTATACCATTCAGAAAGTATAAAACCTCTCAAGGGCACGCAATCACCAATCCAAAAACAACGACAACTCCAATTCTCCAAAATCTATTTCAGTGCGTGTTAGAATCTCAACCACGTATGCTAAATGGAACTCTATTCATGGTACAAAAAATATAAATTATCTACAAGTCCTAATTTGTTAGGCTCTGATGCAACTATAGCATCATAGTGAGTTGTTCCATACATATTCTTCTCTTTAGTTGGTTCAATGCTGACCTAATGAGAAACCAGATAAACTTCCATCAAGCAAAATTATAACATTCAAAAATTTACTGTAGAATACTAATCATACTAACAACTATTCAATATTTTTCAAGTGATTTTTCATGAAATGACTGCATTACTCTATCAGCATGCGGTATCTCATTAGCAATTAAATCATTTGCTCATGGCATTATGCAAAAATGGATCTGTTCTGCGTACAAGTATAATCTAACTCAACATTAAAAGGTATAGTGAAACTAAACATGCATGTCAAAAGCATGCTCAAGAAAAAACTATATAGTAAAAATTGAAGCATGCTTTACCATGGTTAAGTAGAATGTAAGACCGTTTGACCACCTGAAGCGTTATCTTTAACTCAAGATCAATTGTAAAACTTTTGGATGTCCCGTCCAATGCGTAGTTTGTTGCAGGCTCCTTTGAACAAAAAATGATGAATTAGCATAAATACATCAAAAGCACAAAAAACATTTCTTAATAGAATTGATGAAACACAATATAGTCTAGTTGAATAAAAATTCATGTCATCTTAACATTGTTAAACCCTAGTCGCACCATGAGCGGAAGGGGACAATCCTTTGCCAAAACCAGTTTCATATAATGGCGCAATTAGCAGCATTTCAATTTCATCTTAAAAGGGCATAAAATAAGACATAAAATGTTAGACAAATTGGATCAAAGAGCAAAGAACAATAACACTTTTGGGGAACTCCCAAACACATTTTGTATAATCATTGTAAAAAGAAACCAGTACATTCTGTCAATAACTTTACTACCTATTTATAAGGGAAAAACAAATACCTCTTAAAAAATAACGACTCAATGATTGCATAAATTAAGCCATGCTTAATTCTTGCTTAGACCTTGACCCTTGACCTACTGACTTTGACTATTAACTTATTAGCCTTAACTAATTTATTTTTTAACCTGGATTTTAACTGGAATTAACTTATCATTCACCCCTTTAATTCCAGTTTATTCGCTTTGATCTTCATAGGAGTGTTGGGTCTTCATCCTCCATAGCTAGATAGGCTTCTTCATTTTTTGGCTTTGTCTTTGGACACTCATATGCAAAGTGACCAAAGTCTTCACACCTATAGCACTTGACTCGTGATTTGTCTCGTCCCCCACGAGTGAGTAGTAACTCACCTCGATCTTGGCCTCTCCCACGGCTCTGCTTGCAACAGTCACAACTGCCACATCTTCCCTTAACTTGTTTATCATCACGAGTGAGTAGTAACTTACCTTGAGTGTATTCAGTTTGGTCTTCTTGTGGTTTGACTCTCTCCTCATACGCCTTTAGCCGACCCACCACCTCTTCAAAAGACATTGATTCAATCTCTGAATATTGTTCAATTGATGTCACAATAGGTAGGTATTTTCTAGGCATTGAGTTTAGAAATTTCCTCACAAGTACTTCATCTTCAAGTGACGACCCAAGACTTTTATACCTTGATTGCACTCCACTTAGTTTACCCGCAAATTCTTCAATGCTTTCAGTTTCTTTCATCCTCATTATTTCCAACTCGCTTCTAAGTGTTTGCAGCCTAGCCTTTTGAATTCTCTCGGCTCCCAAGTAACGAACACGAAGTGCATCCCACACATCTTTGGCATCTCGGTGCTTTGCAACTTGAAGCAAAATGTCTTCGGGAATCGACTGAAATATCATTGCCTTTGCCATGTTCTTCTTTCTTTCTTCTATTGTACCACCTGTCACAGAATCAATGGCTTCTCGCAAATCATGTGCTCCTAGGATGGCTCCATCATAATAGACCATGTAGTGTAATTAGTAGCTATCAGTTTCGGGCATTGTAGAGAGACGCTGCTTGACTCACAGACAGCACCATCGCCCCTGCTGGATTCGCCATTACCGAACCACCTGATTAACACTCTTTTCTGCACAAAAAAAAAAAAAAAATTTCTGCGCAAACAAACAAAAATACCTACGGCGCGCAGTAGCAAAAATCCTTCTTTCTTTCTTACTCAACTTCAGCAGCAAAAATCTCTGTTTCACACAGATATAGCAGCAAAAATCAATCTGTTTCGCACAGATATAACAGCAAAACACAATCTATTTTCACACAGATACACAGAAAACAATCTGTTTCACACAGATCAGTTTCTCGCTTCTTCACATGGATCACCCGCTTTCGCACTTTGATCAATCACTGATCAATTCTTCTCGAACCCGTTTTCACAACAAACTTGGTTCAAAAACACCTTTTTCTCCACACCGGTATCACACCTTTTTTTAACCTGTATCACATAGATTTTCTTCACCTCAATCACTGCTTCACACAGTCCTCTAAAGTTCCGTCTCCAACCTAAATTGCACAGATTTCATTCCTTTCGAATGCTTCACACATCTCCCAGGATATTCGATCACAGCCTGAATCACTCAAGCATCGGTCTTCAGTAGTGTATCACGCAGCACCTCCTCAGAATTGATTGTATCGCAAGATCAACCCTCTTTAGATCGTAGCTTCCCAGTAGTTAGAACTGCTCACAGGTTCTTTTTCTTGATGGTTTGATGGTGATCGATTCTTCACTGCAGCAGCCCTTAGATCGATTTCGCTCTGATACCAATTGTTAGACAAACTGGATCAAAGAGCAAAGAACAATAACACTTTTGGGAAACTCCCAGACACATTTTGTAAATTCATTGTAGAAAGAAACTAGTACATTCTGTCAATAACTTTACTACCTATTTATAAGGGAAAAACAAATACCTCTTAAAAAATAACGACTCAATGATTGCATAAATTAAGCCATGCTTAATTCTTGCTTAGACCTTGACCCTTGCCCTGCTGACTTTGACTATTAACTTATTAGCCTTAACTAATTTATTTTTTAACCTGGATTTTAACTGGAATTAACCTATCAATAAATTCACTTACGATTAGGTATAGAACCAATTGTTGCAGTATTCATATTCTATAATGTTCAATTATAAATCATAGCCATAATTAAAGTTAAAATTTTTGGTAAAAACCATACAATAGCATATGTTCAAGCTTCAATCCCCCAATAACATCAAAATCAGAAGAATAAGATCACCAAGTACCTCTAGGTGATACTTCTACGGTCCTGCTTACCAGAAATAGAAAATTTTACAAGTTTCAGTGAATCAAAATCCTCAATAAATCAAAAGGAATAAAATAGAATTAAGTGAAATCGATAGCAAAACTCATGTCTGGTAAGTTATACCTTGTCAACGGTCAGAGTTGTGATTTCCATCGAGGGTAACGGCTCTTGTCTTTGCTGAGGTCCGAAACGTCATACGAAATTTGAACCGAAGCTACTGATGCAACATCTTATGGTTAGAGGTGCATATCAATGCATACCTACCACCACCGGCGTTGACACCGGGACAGTTAGAAGAACAAGGTGAAGCAAACAAACTATCAGTTTGTAGCTGATGAGTATGACCACCATTCAACCCTTTCTCACCTTTATTTGTGATCGTCAAAACATCTGGTTTTTTTAAAGTTACTACCTTACACAATCGTAAAAACACTACAAGTTCAAGAATCTTGTTAGGGCGTTGAAGTTCAAGAGTAACCCTATTACATTTCAGTAAAATAACTCTTAATTTGTTATATAATATGGGTGATAAAATGATTACTTCAGAAGCATTTTATGAGTCAAGTAGATTTATAGCAATAAAAATTTATCACTTAGTAGAAAAAAAACCTCACAAAATTTTAAGTTGCTCATCAAAGAAAACTACTTCATTTTGATTTCAAACTAAACTACATTTTCAACGTGCACATAACATAACTTTTATGTAAGAGTTTCATTAAATCTGCATATTTTCACATTATACATAGACTTTTATTATGTTAAACTATAAATGTTCATGATGATGTGTGTCTCATATTAGGCCAACCACATAACCCAATCAGAATAAATTAGTGGGCCGACTTAAAGCCTATATCAACCAAGCCCATTAGGGTTTGGTGATTTCTATTCTATAAATAGGATGGTCACTCTCTCATTTGAGGACATCCCATTTGCAGTAGAAAATACTAACTACTAGCATCTAATATATCTCTCTTTAGATGAAGAACTAGTTCCTTCTTTCTGACTACGCATCCTGTTTTGTATAAGAATCCTTGCCTATATCACATTGGATCCCGGTAACTTGTTATGCATGGTTAACACCATTAAGTCCTCTTCTATGTGTTGCAAGGATTAACTTGCATGGCATCAAACTCCTGTCCCCTCTCTCTCTCTCTCTCTCTCTCTCTCTCTCCCTCTCTCTCTTATTTCTTATACTTCCTTATCTAATTATTTATATGCTTTAAATATGTTATACCATCAGTAATCTTAAATAGATTACTAAGATTACTAACTTGATCGTCGGAGTGCCCTCGGGGTTAGTCCCCTCGGGCCCTCTAACGTAGATCTTCTCTATTGTTGTAGCCTAGATCTAAGCTCGAGATGCTAGTGACGGTTTAACCCAACACAAAACCCGACCCAGATTTTGTTGTAGCAACAAGTGACGCCATATGTGGGACCCTGAACATAACATGTTTCGTGCTCTCTTCACAACATCAAGATCTAAGTTCTTTAGATTGTTATTCTTGACACTTGGATATAAACTTTCTTATGTGATCTCCCTAGCAAACTTCAAAACTCGGTATAGATTTTGAGAGTTTCGTTGCTGATGATCATGGCAAGAGGAATCCTTTTGATGTGATGTTTTTCTTGTTATTAAAATGAAATTTCATGGTGAAAGAGACGTATCAACAGTAAATGGCTAATGTTGGAAGAATACATGCATAGAGGTTGAATCTTTGTTTTAAGCTGCCGGAACCGAGGGTTCTCTTTGATCCGATCACCTGATCTGTATGGTTTTCTTCTAAAGAACTCCAGGTATGCTCTCTTGAGGTATAAAAGCGAACGAGCAACATCGCATATATTATTTAACATTCTTAACTACGCTGTTACACTACAAAATTTTTGACTATTAGCGGCGACACGTGTCGTCACTATTCCCCCAAATGTCGCCGCTAATACTTTTAGCGATGACCTGTCACCGCTAAAGGGTCGCCGCTAAAGGATCGCCGCTAATACTTTGTCGCTAAAGACCAAATATTCGCCGCTAATTGTGTCGCCGCTAATAATATGAAAGTCGCCGCTAATGCTAAATTTATTTTTTTAATTTTTTTTTGTTTTTTTTAAATTTCCAGTTTTCAACCCATATAAACCAAGATATATTGGCAATAACTTTAAAATTTCATACATAAATTGCGTAATTTGTGACATAAATTGCGCATTTTGAAATAGACTTGAAATTTGCTTCTGCAAAAACACAATATACATTTATATTTTGAAATAGACTATGATCCACTTAACACATCCAACTTTAAGTTATTTTGACACGTATAAACTCAATTCATGTTGTTTTGACCCGTTTAAGCTAAACTTAGATAATTAAAGTCTATTTTAGCAATAAAAATCTATAATAACCTAAACCAACTATGATCCACCTAACACATCCAATTTTAAGTTATTTTGACACATATTAACTCAATTCATGTCGTTTTAACCCGTTTAAGATAAACTTAGATAATTAAAGTCTATTTTAGCAATAAAAAGCTATAATAACATAAACCAACTATGATCCACCTAACACATCCAACTTTAAGTTATTTTGACACGTATAAACTCAATTCATGTCGTTTTGACCCGTTTAAGCTAAACTTAGATAATTAAAGTATATTTTAGCAATAAAAAGCTATAATAACCTAAACTAACTATGATCCATCTAACACATCCAATTTTAAGTTGTTTTGACACGTATAAACTCAATTCATGTCGTTTTGACCCATTTTTGACCTGTTTAAGCTAAACTTAGATAATTAAAGTCTATTTTAGCAATAAAAAGCTATAATAACCTAAACCAACTATGATCCACCTAACACATCCAATTTTAAGTTATTTTCACACGTATAAACTCAATTCATGTTGTTTTGACCCGTTTAAGCTAAACTTAGATAATTATAGTCTATTTTAGCAATAAAAAGCTATAATAACATAAACCAACTATGATCCACGTATAAACTCAATTCATGTTGTTTTGACCCGTTTTGACCCGTTTAAGCTAAACTTAGATAATTAAAGTCTATTTTAGCAATAAAAAGCTATAATAACATAAACCAACTATGATCCACGTAACACATCCAATTTTAAGTTATTTTCACACGTATAAACTCAATTCATGTCATTTTGACCCGTTTTGACCTGTTTAAGCTAAAATTAGATTATTAAAGTCTATTTTAGCAATAAAAAACTATAATAACCTAAACCAACTATGATCCACCTGACACATCCAATTTTAAGTTATTTTCACACGTATAAACTCAATTCATGTCGTTTTGACCCGTTTAACCTAAACTTAGATAATTAAAGTCTATTTTAGCAATGAAAAGCTATAATAACATAAACCCACTATGATCCATGTAACACATCCAACTTTAAGTTATTTTGACACGTATAAACTCAATTCATGTCGTTTTGACCCGTTTTGACCCGTTTAAGCTAAACTTAGATAATTAAAGTCTATTTTTAGCAATAAAAAGTCGAAATAACCTAAAACCACAATAATAAACTTACCTGTGTAAATGACTGAGGAGTTTGTTCGTGATCATGAACAAAAGAAGTCGTCCCTGCAGATGATGATGGTTTACGCCCAATCCTCCTAGTATGTCGACTCCGTTGTCCCAACACCGACTCAAAAATATGGACTTCATTCAGCGCTGATGAACCACTTTCTTCATTTTGGGTTTGGCTTAGCTTATCAAACCTTTCCTTTAATTGATTATGTATTAAATAACAAAAATATAGTAACATATTTATACAAATATATATATATATATATATATATATATATATATATATATATATATATATATATATATATATATATATATATATTTGAAAACTATACTATCTAGAAATACTTACATATTGTTGCTCTGCTACCTCGCTATCAAATGTCCCATCAGTAAGAGCATCATGAAACGTCTTAAGTCTGCTTTTATTCTATACTAAAAATGTATATTATATATTCAAAAATAATAATATATAAATTACAAATATATAAAATTAAATCATTAACTTCTTCTAATAATAACTACTATATGAAGCTGTTCCCCCACGGTTTGTATGTATTTGTTGTTGACGATTTGTTTTGTTTGAATTTGACACATTTCTATATGTGTCACTCATAAAATAGTCAACGGTTTTCCTTCAATTTTCATGATTCATTCCCGTTTGAGGGTTGACCCGTGCTTGTTCCATATTTTCGTATCCTCCAACACGATCAAAGTGTTTTTTCTCCATATTTTTTCGGTCTCTAAATAGTTTGAGATACACTGAACGGATTCCACCCTCTATCTGAGTGCGCTCACGATATCGCAAAATCTCATCAAAGTCAAAGTGTCGCTACATTTAAGTTAAACAAATAAAAGTTAGTTATATAAAAATGAATAACAAACATATAACTTAAAAAATTTTACCGCCATATGCTCTTCCAAAGTATTCTTCTGAGCATCGGAAAGATTTTCATACGAACGAACATTAAAAGGAAAATTAGCTTCCATGTATATCCGCACCTCGCGAACAAACATATCATTAAGTTCACCAATGGGGGTATACGTGGCAGCTCTATCAAAGGGGAGAGATAAAAGTCCCCCCTTTTTAGCTAGCTTCTACTGCAATTTTTTGTTTTTACCCTTGCCTCTTGTTTTTTGAGAAGGCGTATCTGTAATTATAATAAAAATTCATTAATTGCATTATATATTAATAATAATTGAATAAACATAGTAAATAAATAAATTACAATAACAATTACCATCCAACGCGTGACTTCCAGGACCGCCAATTGGAAGAAGTGGTGGATCGGAAGAAGTGGTGGATCCCCCGCCCCATCACCTTCATGGCTCATAACATCAACCATAAGGTATTCGAAAACAATACACAATGATATCATCATGTATTGAAATATAAGATTTAGAACATAATGTTAAAATAAGTAAAAAGTTTTCTACTACAATATGAAATACAAACAAAGTTTTATATAAATAAATACGTATACAAATCCTAACAAAATTTTCAATCAGAGTTGCCCTCATATACTTTAGTATCTTCGTCAGACTCTTCGGTGTCATAATCAGAATCGTACTCATCATAATCAGCCTCGTCCTCAAACACCTCATTAGCGGTAACAGTTGGCGGATTAACTTCACTTATAGTCTCCCCTTCGGTGACATAAGTAGGCATGTTATGAAAGTATTGCGTGAAGTAAATGAAAAGTACACTATTAGACGAAGAGTGGTTGTGAAAAACGTCAAGATCTTCTGTCAAGTTATCAACATTTTGAATGTTCTCCACGACACCATCATTGGATGTAGGGCGATCCCAAATTTTTCGATGATTAACATTCTCGACAACCCACCGGTGATTATTGTTTTGATTTTTTTGAGAAGGTTATCGGATGTAAAACACTTGTTTAGCTTGAGAGGCAAATATGAGTTGATCGTATTTGTCCCATTCACGTTCTGTGTTGATACTAATGATATTATTGTCGTATGAAACACCCCTTCGAGTATCAAACCATTTGCAATGAAATAGGACTGTTGAAAACCCTTTTGCATAACATAATTCAATAATCTCCTCAACTTTCCCATAATATTTCTCACCATTCTCTTCCTCCACTAAAACATCAGAGTTTTGCGTTGTGCGTTGCGCGTCACGATCAACTATCGTAAACCTAACATGGTTGACTATGCAAGCGGCGTAAGTATAGGCATTTACATCTGCACCCATTGAAAGAGCATACAACTTTGAGTGAAATTTTGGAGAATTTTGAATTTTCATCGAATAAACCTAAGAAAATATACAATAATACATGTTATATATGGATTACCTAACAAACATATAGTAACACGTGTTATATATGGATTACCTTCTCGAGAAACCATGTTGGAAATTTGATTTTAATATCCTCATGTGGACATTCAGATTTAAATTCATTACATTATTAATAAAAATATACAATAAGTGAGAAATAAAATATATTTAATTAATGATGAAAAGTAAAAGATAGGAAATTTTACTTCATGTAGTCTCGGACTTCTTGAGCTATTGAGCACAAACCATTCTAACTTAAGCTTTTCACTTGGAGAAAGATATTTTATCTTTGTTGCGCTAGCCGGACGACGTTTAGACTCAAATGCATAGATGTTTCTTTTTTCGATAATGACATCCTCATTTCTGTCAGGGCGATTAAACTGAGTCTCAACATCTCGAAGGTATCTCGAACAAAATGATAGAGCTTTTTCAGCAACAAAACCTTCAGCTATACAACCTTCGGGCCTTGCTTTGTTTCTGACATAATTTTTTATTTTTTTTCATATATCTTTCAAACGAATACATCCATCTCATACATACAAGACCATCACGAATCGCTTCATCAGGTAAATGCAAAACTAAATGAACCATAATGTCAAAAAACGCCAAAGGATAGATCAACTCTAACTTGCACAATATTATAAGAATGGCATCCTTAGCTTTTTTCATATCCTCAACCAATAGTATTCTCGAGCAAAGTTGCTTAAAAAAGTACAAAGATCAACTATTTGTGTATAAGTATATTTCGTCAAAAAGCATCTACCCTAATCGGTATTAAACATTGCATGAGAATATGACAGTCATGAGATTTCAACCCGGTGATGTTAGTATTGCTATCTATCACTCTCTTGCTGATATTAGATCCAAACCCATTAGGCAATTTAACATCCTTTATAAAATCACAAAATAACTTTCGATCACTGATCTTCAATGAGTATTTTCGGTGTGGACTATAACATTTGCCATTTTTTTTTCAACCACTGCTTACTCCGAATATTTAGATTTTTCAAGTCAACGCGTGCATTTGGCGTATCTTTGCTCTTTTCGTTCATTAGAAGAGTACCCAACAAACTATCATACACATTTTTCTCGATATGCATCACATCTAAATTGTGTTTTAGCAGCAGAGAAGATCAATACTCAAGTTCAAAAAATATACTTCATTTGGACCAGTTCAACTCATACTCCTCCCGCTTTGATTTTACACCTCCAAAATTGGGATGCTTACCCGGAAAACGATGGCGTAGACGACTAAGTTGAGCTTCTATGTCAGTATCATTAAATTGTTTTGGAGGGGCTCTGATCTCGGGTTCTCTGTTAAATTCTAAACTTGTTTTCCACTTATGGTTAGCATCTAAGAATAGCGATGACCAACATATACAACTTTATTTGTAACACGGATAGAAGGAGTGTCTTTGTTACAAGTAGAGCATGCTTTGTAACCTTGCCCGCTCCAACCTGATAAACTACTACGAGCTGGAAAATCGTTTATAGTCCATAGCAACGCCGCTTTCATTGTAAAGAACGTGTTTGTGGACGCGTCTTTAGTACGTACGCCTGACACCCACAACTGTTTAAGTTCATCCACCAACGGCTTAAGAAACACATCCATGTTCTTCTCGGGTGATTTAGGGCAAGGAATCAACAATGACAACATAAATGAGGACTCTTTCATGCATAACCATGGAGGCAGATTGTATGTGGTGAGTACAACCGGCCACGTGCTATGAGCGGAACTCATGTTACCAAATGGATTAAAACCGTCGGCTGCAAGCCCTAGGTGAACGTTTCGTGGTTCCCTCGAGAAGGTCGGGTACCTTATGTCAAAATCATTCCACGAGCTACCATCAACAGGATGACGCATCGAACCCTCTTCTGATCGCCCGGTACTATGCCAAATCATATACTTTACCATGTGCCTTGAAGAATACAATCGTCGTAGTCTCGGGGTTAAAGGAAACCATCGTAACACCTTGTGAGGTAACTTCTTGCCCTTTGTATTTGTATCGACCCACCTACTCTCATTACAAACTGGACATTTTTCTAACAAAAGATTTTCTCCCTAGAAAAAAGCACAATCATATTTGCACACATGTATCTACTCATATCCTAAACCAATCTTTTTTAATGTCCTTTTTGCTACATAATGAGAAGGGGGGATTTTATTACCCTCAGGATTTGAATATTGTAACAACTCAAGAAGCTCATCAAATGAGCTATTAGTCCATTTATTCTTCACCTTGATATGCATAAGCTTTGCTAAAAAAACAATGCAAGAAAACTTAGCACAACCCGGATATAATTCTGATTGAACTTCCTCTAACAAGTTCTCAAAATCATCATTGATACCGCTACTCTCCTTCATAACGTCTTTGATGACGTCAGCCTTTTCGTTTGTTGACGCAACGTCATCTACAACTACAACTTCAGGAATTAAATTTTCACCATGATAAATTCAATCCTTATACGACCGGCACATGCCCCATATTTCTAAATGATATTTCATTTTAACCCATCCTAATAATACTGTATTCTGACGTTTCATACACGGACATTGAATCTGGCCATAACTGTCGATAAGTTTTTCGCACATATTTATAAAAGAGTTGAGTTCTTGTTGATACTCTGGTGATATACGGTTCGGATTAAGAAGCCAACTTTTATCGACAGACATGATTATGAAACTGCAATATATATTAAGATTTAAGTGGATGAAAAGGGTAGGACAACGGATTGATAATTCAAAAAGGTAGACTGATATACTCACTTTTTGAAACCTTATCTCATATATGAACGCGCATTACATAATTGTTTGTTTAAGAAAAATTCGGCAGCATTTCCTCTTAGCCCCCAAGTATATAGAAATATATACCCGAGGAGCAAAGAGAAAATGACAACCAAATCTTTCTTACACAAACAATCAAGTAATACACATTCACATCCTAAATAAGATAAAATATTCAAAAGGCAGTCCCAAAACAGGGACAACCCGAAATTGATTACTAAATCAATTTCGAACGGGTATTTCTAAGCTCGTGGTGATTAAAATAAATATACAAAACCTAAAAGCTAATAATACATAACCATTAAAAATTACAAAAAAAAAAAATCAAATGAAACATGAAATTGTTTGAATGAATTGCAACATTATATCAATTGTTTCAAGTAATTTCATGTTTCATTTGATGATTTAGGTAATTTCTATTTTAGTTCATTATAGCTAACTATTTTTATTTCTTATTTTTGTTCATTATAGAGTATTACACAAATATTTTAACAAGTTTTATTCAACCAAGTAAAAATTAAAATCTAAACATATTTCAACCATTTAAACAAAAAGTGTACATCAAATGCATAAATAGATCTAAACAATTTTTAACTAAATTTTAAGTAACTAAATACCAAATCCATCTAGTTCAAACTTACAGCATACATAAATATATTTATAAACTAAGCATAAATTACATATAATAATGTTATCTTAATATTCACTTTCTTGAACATGTTATAATTAAAACCTAACAATTACACAAATATTTTAACAAGTTTTATTCAACCAACTAAACATAAACATCTAAACATCTTTCAACCAATTTAACGAAAAGTCTATATCAAATACCCAAATACACCTAAACTCAATAAATTTTAAGCATCAAATTTTATTTATCAAATCCATAACAAATACTCTACATCAAATGCCCAAAATACCTAAATCCATCTCACTAGTTCACCATCTTGAACAATTTTTATTAAAACCTAAAATTACACAAATTCTACTAAAAATTGTGTTCAACCTACTAAAAATAAAAATCTAAATATGTTTCAACCATACATTAACATAAACAAGCATAAAATTATGTTTAATCAAAAAAATATTACCTTCTAACTTGTGTTGAAAGAAAAAAAGATAGAAAGGTATTAGCGGCGACGGTGGTCGAGAGCCACGACAAGACCAACCACGGGAGTAGCATCAGGTCCACGGTGGTGGTCGTGAGGGGATGGTGGTGGTCGGATTTTGAGAGAAGGCAGAGAGGTGACTAGAGGTTGAGGAAGGTGGTGACCGGAGCTTGAAGAAGGTGGTGACCGGAGGTGGAGGAGCGGTGGTCGTCGCCCGGTGGTCGTGAACCGGTGGTCGTAAGCGGGTAATGAAGGTGTGGTGTGGAGGGACAGATAGGAAATGGAGGGGAAAACTCGTTTTTTATCAGATCTGCACTAACAGCAGCGACATGTCACCGCTAATGGTGTTCTAAATGTCACCGCTAATAGTGTTCTGTACGGTGGAACCCTGACCGTCAGGTCTAGCGCACTTTTAACGGCCAGATCTTAGTCTTTAAAAAGCATACGGATCGACACTTAATAGCGGCGATAGTCGCTGTTAATGGTGTCGCCGCTAATGACTGTCGCCGCTAAGGGCTTAAGTCGCCGCTATTACTGTCGCCGCAATTGATAACATTTTTGTAGTGTTATGATTTTTAACATACAAAGCACTTACTAGTGAACATGTTAGTTACAACCATAAAACTATTATTTGATCATACTTCATTGAGCTAACAGGTTCTCCCATGCTAGCAAACTATTATGTGAGAAAGATTATTTTTCTGTTAACAAATAATGTGCCTTCAATGATTTTAAGAATAGTATAAACAAAATATTATACACATATTAAAAACATTCTTAAAATATACATAAGATAATACTTGTATCGAGCATCAGCCACATTTCCTTATTGAAACTCCAATTAAAGTCAGCTAACGTGCCAAAATCCCAGGTGAAGTCATCTTGTTTGGTTTAAAGACAAAGCACAAGTTACTCTAGCTGGCCAAAGATCAGGTGTCGTATGTCCAAAAGACAAATCACCTTGCATGGCTACAACCAATTCAACTTGCCTGACCAGATCCCAAGTTACCTTATCTAGCCACCTTGGCAGGTAAAGTTCAATCAACTTGCTTGTCCAGTGCAAAAATTACCTTTTCTAAATTCTAAGTTAAGCCATTTTGCTTGGCTAGAACCAGGAGCACATACTACCTTAGTGGCTAGAGTCTTAAACCAAGGCTCAAGTCAACTCACCTAATCAAAGTCCAAATTAGGGCTCCTTGTTTTGCCAAAACTTCAAGACAAGTGAAAGTTACGCCAGAGTCTAGATCATTTCAACTTATCTTGGCAAAGCTCCAAGCCAAATCAAGTTACTTTGTCAAAGTCTAAATCACATGGACCTACCAGAGCTTTACACACGAGTCAATTTCCTCATCAGAGACCAAATCATCATGCTTGGTTGAAACTAGATCAATTTATCTGGCTAGAGATCTAGCCACCTCATCTTTCTAAAGACCAAATCGTCATCCTTGGATCCACATACTTATCAATGATTGATTCAAGAACACATGTACTATCATACAATATTACCTAAAGGTGAGCACCTCATAATAATGCTCCATGAGATTCGGCCTTGACCTACTCATGTAAAGGGTGAGCACTTCATAATAATGCTCCATGAGATCCGGCCTTGACCTATTTATGTAAAGGTTGAGCACCTATTACAATACCGCTCCGTGTGATCCGGCCTTGACCTACTAACATAAAATAGCGCGCAAAATAGCAAAATCATCTAAGTTTGATGATCTATAGCACATTTAAACACTTGACAAAATTCTTTAGCTAAGAAATTAGTCATATTTAAGGCAACATCACAATGCCAACATACCAAAAGATCCGGTTAACACATGGCTTGATGGTAGCCATAAGACTTAATATCTATTTGTTAGATAAGAAATTTACATGCCACACTTGATGTGGTGAGTAATAAGTGGCAAGCCTCAGTTTGGTACTGTTATGAAGTTAAGTCTTCCTGGTTCTATGAAATTTATATATCATGGTATAAATACATCTCAAGAAAGGAGCGGTAAATAATCTAGAAAAGAGCTAATGAAATATGTATAGGCATAAAGATACAAGCCAAGTCATGATTATGATTATGATCACAATAATACCTAACCAAGGGCCGGGTGAGGACAAAAGAAGGATTATGACTACGGATAAACTCCTAACCACATTGACCTTACCTAAGCTAACCTCACCTCACCTTATCTCAGGTAACCTTACCTTGTCTTGCCATATGAAAACTCTGCCTTGCCTCACATAAGTCAAGCCTCAACTAAGAAGATATTACTTGACCTCATCACAAGAATCTTAACTAGGATGACTTGTGAAATCATATGGTAAGAAACCCTTACGTGCCCATATGGTAAGATAACCTTTCTTGCCTAGCCATGTGGGAGGAAAACATTACATGACCATGTGGCAGGAAAACCTAGCATGTCTTCCCCGACCATACGACATAAGAACCTTACACGTCTTGCATGGCTATGAACAGCCTTACATGTCTTTTCTGGCCATGTGGACAGGAAAATCATACCTGCTTTTGCGAGTCACATAGAAGGAAAATTTTACTTGCTTTGCTCGGCTATGCGCCATGAAGATATCACATGTCTTTACCAGGTATATGGTAGGAAAACCTTACTCTACTATATTGTTTACAAACTTGCTTTGTTTGGTTATGCGCTAGAAAGATGTTACTTCATTTTAGCAGACATTACATAAAGTGGTTTACAAACAAACCCTTGACAAGCAGAAAGTTAAATAGACTTTCTAGTTATAAAGTTATAAAATTAAGATGCTATTTTATGAAAGATGCATGAAACAGACATCAATATTGCTATTTGTACAGCACTAACATTTGATTAGTCATTTCTCTAGAATATATTTAAGAAAATTACAAATTATGTTCTTAAGAAAGTATTTATATATATGTATATATTATACTTCAAAAGTCATCCATGTCATCATGTAACTAAATAAAGATTTTATAAATAAATAAAAATAAGAGCTCGAAAAAATAGGTGCATCTTATGAAAATATTTGACAACTATAGATATAGACAAAGACCAAAAACATAAGTCTAACCCTATTACAAGCCTAAGAAAGCACCATGGGAAGAAGAAGAATACAGATCTTCTCTAATAGTATGCCAAGTCATATAGTCTTGCAATAGGCTAAGTCACCCTACCTTATGACGTCCGAAATCACCTTGCTTGACAGTAGCAAAGGTACCTTGATTAATGATTGGCTAAGTCAACTTTCTTTACACATTTCAAGGAATCGTTAGAAAAATCTTTTTTCTTGCAAAAATGTGCTACACTTCTTAGCCAAAATCCTATATCAGTCATTTAGCTCTGTTAAAACCCCAAGACATGCTAACCTGTCTGAAAGAGGTCCAAGTTACCTTTCGTGATCATTTTTCCTAGTGAAACTCAAACCGACTTGCATGGCAAAGGCCTAACTTATCTTGTTTCGCCACATGTCTTGATGAAACCTAAGACAACTTGTTCGGTCAAAGTTCAAGATAGGACATATCGCCTTGCCAAAGTTTTAAGATACATGAACTCGACAAACAATCAACTTACTAGGCTAGAGTTCCAAGTCAAATGAACTTGTTTAGCCTGATTTCCAAGTCAAGTTATTTTGTTTTTTCAGAGCTTCAAGTTAAGTCAACTCACTTGGCTAAAATCCTTATTTGAAGTCAAGCCTTACAAAAGCTCCAAGCACAAGCCGCCTTGCTTGACCTCGGCTTCCCTAATTCCAAGTTATGTTATTTTACCTAGCTACAGCAGAAGTTACATTGCTTAACTAAAATGCGTGAAGAAGTTAACATTGCCTTGGCCGACCTGATACCTCACCATGCACCAGCTTGTTGGAAACCTCTTGTCACCAAAGTTTTCTAGCTTTATTTAAGTAAAAGACCTCCACTCCATTAAAATAGCTCCTAGGACACTAGAAATAGGGAAGTAAGGGACAAGGTAAACATGATCCTTTCCTACCTTGTTAGGGAATCAATAAGGACCAAAGGGATAATCGATTAAAAAATTACATGACGAGCAAGAAATGATACATTGGTCTAACCCTACTATAAGACGAACAAAGCACTCAGAGATGAAGGAAAAGTAGTGTACCTCGCACCAGGCCAAGTTACTATGCCTAACAACAACCCAATTCACCTTCCCTTTCAATAAGCTAGGTCGCCTTGCTTGGCGACAATCCAAGTCAACCTCGCCTTACAACTAACCATGTCACCTTGTCCAATGACTTAAGTCACTTTGCCTTTAACAGCCAAGTCTCCTTGCATAATAAAGAGATAAGGTCACTTGACCTTGTAAGCATCAAAACCATTTCACTTGGCCAGAAGTGAGATACGACCAACCTCACCAAAGCACTGAAGTTGTTTATTACAGCTTTACCTAACTCATATATCAACTTGACAATTAATTTGTCTTAGGCAAGCTTATACTAAGAAGATTTTACTAGATCCCATTATAGGAATTCTGACTAGGATAACTTTACTGATCCTATCGAGGAAAACTTTACCTGGTCTTATGCAAGTAAACCCTACCCATCCTGTTGAGCCATATGGTAAGAACCTTGACTACCTTGCTTGACCATATGGTGGAAAATTCTTTCCTAATCATATGATAAAAAAGCCATGTCTGGCCATATGTAAGGAAAAACTTACCTAACCACATGTTAGGGAGTTTTTGCTTAACTGTATGTTGAGGAAATCTTAACTAACCACTAGTCAAAGGAAGTTAAAAAAACTAGTTTTCTCCACGTCACTTTAGCATGTTTTAGGGGAATGGTTAGTTTAGACACCTTATCCTCACCATGATCAGGTACAACCATGATCAGGATCATGCTCACACCTGACCGAGGGGCTGATGGTGTATGTCCTATATGGGGCCAACCACATAACCCAATCAGAATAAATTAGTGGGCTGACCCAAAGCCTATATCAACCAAGCCCATTAGGGTTTGGTGATTTCTACTCTATTAATAGAAGGGACACTCACTCATTTTAGAACATACCATTTGTAGTAGAAAATACCAACTACTAGCATCTTATATCTCTCTCTCTAGATGAAGATCTAGTTCCTCCTTTTTGACCATCCTGTTTTGTATAAGAATCCTTGCCTATATCACATTGGATCCTGGTAACTTATGCATGGTTAACACCATTAAGTCCTCATCTATGTGTTACAAGGATTAACTTGCATGGCATCAAACTCCTGTCCCACCTACCTTTCTTTTTCTCTCTCTTATTTGTTATACTTTCTTATCTACTTATTTATATGTTTAAACATGTTATACCATCAATAATCTTAAATAGATTACTAACTTGAGCGTCGGAGTGCCCTCGGGGTTAGTCCCCTCGGGCCCTCTAACGTAGATCTTCTCTATTGTTGCAGCCTAGATCTAAGCTCGGGATGCTAGTGACGGTTCAACCCAACATAAAACCCGACCCAGATTTTGTTGTAGCAACAGTTCAGATGGGAATTGAAAAGAGTTGTAAGTAGATAACTTACAATATGATCTAGCTACCTAGCATATGATTGCCAACGAGCTTTTAAAACAACTTGTACACAACCAAACCCACACGTTCCAATACTCTGAAAGGACTGTAAAAACATCTAAAAATCTTCTTAGATGGACGAGCTGATACCGCGAGCTATCGATAATCCTTCAATCGCAGGTAGACCCAATCACCCACAGAGAATGTCTTGTCCAACCGGTGTGAATTTGCTAAATTGATGAACTTGGAGTATAGTGGTGAATATCTGGTACCGATCGGCCATAAAGAGCTTGGAATGGAGTCAAATTAATGGACGAGTGGCTGGTGGGAAGTATTGTCCAATATTCAGCAAGATACAAAGAACGACTCCACATCTGCGGTTCATCACTCGCAAAGGATCGAAGATAATTCTGAAGGCAGCGGTATAACACTTCAGTTTGGCCGGCCATCGGACTGAGGGTGATGGGCCGTAGAGAATTTAAGCTTCGCCCCCACTTGCTTAAACAACTCCTGCCAAAATTTGCTCAAGGAGATCGAGTCCCTGTCGGAAACGATACTCTTGGGCATAGCATGAAGCTGATGGATATGCTGCAAGAATAAGGTAGCAAGTGACACTGCGCCATACTTTGGTGGTAAGGAGCTAAAATGTGCAAACTTTGAGAAACGATCAACGATTACCCATATAGCAGTTTTCCATTGAGACAACGGTAAATTGTTAATAAAGTCCATCGTGAGATCCTGCCAAACATTCGAGGGAATTGATAAGGGTTGCAAAAGGCCGTATGCTTTGTGGTTAGGGTACTTCATTTGTTGGCAGGTCGCACAGGCTCGAATAAAGGCAACGACATCATGTTTAAGCTTGGACCAAGTGAAAGAGGATGCTAATCGCTTGACCGTGGCTTTTACACCCAAATGTCCCCCAATTAGGGAGGCATGATACTCTAAATGCAACATGTTACGTATCGTAGCTATAGGTGGAATGAACAGAAGGTTAGTCAACCAAGAGGCTGCCATCTCGCGACATAAGCCGAGGCTGCTTGCATCCTGGGGCATATTTTTTTGCTGAAGAATACAATGGGCTGATCACATTGTGATAACACTGCTCCGATGTCCACATTTGAAGCGTCTATGGTGACTTCAAAAGGACGTGTAAAGTTTGGCAATGTTAAGACTTTTCGCTCGGTTTTAATTTTCCCATTTTTGTTTCTTTTTTTTATACGAGTTTTCCTGTGTTTGTGGTTGCTGATGAGTGTAAAATTAGTGATACTTGACATGCTTTTACGCTCTCACCGCATCGCACGGGATTAATACTAGTTTATACATAATAGCTAAACTTTAAAACATACATTGACATACTTCTAGTAGAACAATATGCCTTTATGACATATGTATGTTTTTCTTCCCAGGTGTAATTTTAACTACATCATTAGTAAAACTTATATAAAAAGGACAATAATATTTCTGTTGTTTGAAAAAATTAAAAAAACAAGTAACTAAATAAAAAACAATAGAAGAGATAAAATATTAGAAAAAATAATAAAAAAAAACAACCTTGATAAATATTGTTTTCAACCTCCATCTTCTCCAGCTGCAACGCCATGAGCGACGATGCCTTCGTTACACAATACATCAGTGACTACATCGGTGTTCGTGATCCCACGCTATTAATCCTCATCGGAGACGGTAAACCTCCACCTCCGGCCAACGTCATGATTAGCATATCCCCGGCTATCGTAGTCAGCAACTTCGTATCAGCCGGTAGATTGATCAACTCCACACCCATCATTCTTAGATTAGGCACAATGTGAAATCTAAAGGTACACTTACATATATTACATATCTTTGCTGTTGTAAGTGTATCAACATGGACAGGTCTTCTTCCTCTAAGATAAATCATCTAGTCTCTTGGATTAATAATTAATGGTTAAAAATAAGGGTTATTGTATTTTAGTAATCCTAACTTTCATATATTAGTCGTGATTAATCCCACTTACGAAATGTTTACAAACATTCTCACCTTTGATCTTATTTTACTTCAACGATTTCTTACTAACTGAGAGTTAACCCTCGTTAGTTTTTTTTTTTTTCTGATGAAATGGTGCCGATTTTGAGACATTTTCTACTCCGCCGCCTGCCAGCCTCAATTAGTTCCGTTTTTGGATGTCTAGCATCACTCGTCACCTAAAATTTATTTTTAACGAGTCAAGTGATTCAGATTATTTCATTTCACTCAAAGAACCATCTTTTGGTAAGTTCCACAAAGTCCATCTACTGTGACAGTCGAGATTATTTGAGCATGGTTGTATTTACAGGAAATTGATTGAGAAAAGTGAGTCTTTTCCGATGCTGATGTTCCTTGTGGTTTCTCATTTAGCTACACATATTAGATGCAATTTTCAACTTAATATATCACTACTCTAATAAAAAAATATCTAATAGGAACACATGTCAAAATCATATTACCTGCTCAATAATTTTTACCGTTTATCTCTACTATTTAATAATCACATTAATTACTAATAATATTATTTATTTTTTTAGATTAAAATAGTTTTTAATAAATTAAGTACAAGATATTTTTACTAATGTTATTTCTAAGGAAATAATTGTTCATAAAATTAAAAAACCTTTAGAACATCAAACTTTTTAAAAAATATAAAATATTTTATATTTGGTGTTTTAAAAAGTAAAGTTTTTATAAAAAAATATTTATTGAGAGTTATAAGAAAAAAGTTTTAAGTATGACATTTTTTAAAATGTTTGTTTTGAAATAAAAATTTTATTTTATTTATTATAAGAAACATTTCAATCATATCTATTTTAAAATATCTATTTATAATTAATATTTTTTATTCTATTTAATATTTTTTTTATTCAACCAATGTAATATACGGGTTTAGTAAAACTAGTAGTCTCTATATAAGTTGTTTTGTGTTTGTTTCTGTGATCATTTATGTATTTTTGATAAATATTATTCCCTAGTCTATTCTTAGAAACTTTACAATGAGCTAATTGAAGATAGAATTTAGTTGCTTATTGAAATCTTTGATTGGTGTATGACTATGATATTTTCTCCCAATATTATTCCCTTGTCTAACACATGAGCCTATTTTCGTTTTTCTTTTCATTTTTACACACTTTCCTTTTGTTCAATTTTTTTATAATTGGATATAATTCTTATCTTAGTTAAAGCTACTGTTGAAATGCTGATGTGCATACATGAAGTTATTTCTAGGCATTCTTGTTTGCTGCAGTTAATAGCTTGTTTAACAAGATAATATTATTGCATTCTTAATTAGCTGCAATTAATTTAGTTTGATCATCTGCAATGTATGCATCAAAACATCTAATGGTGTAAAATTTAATGGTTTAAAATTTGGTGCTAACTATTTCCAACGAAGACATCAAAAGAATGTAATGTTTTTGGCGTACCCACTCTTCATCACCTGATTTTACACCAAATTGGTACAAGAGTATTATTCATAACACCAATGATCCTTAGCCCAACTGTTTAAGGTGAGATATCCATGACATGTAAATATGATAAGGTCATGGGTTCAAACTTCACTCTGAGCAATATGTTTAGAGTTGAGCCGGTCAGTTTTCTCAGCAATGAGTTTTCTCCTGAGGGGGTTGGGGGTTTTCTCCTTAGCCCAACTGTTTAATTTGAGTGATGCGTTTCCCCCGGAATGGTGGGCATATGGAGATACTGATGGCAGAACGGCCCACTCTGGTCTTTCACAATAAAGTGATAGACGGAACTACCATGAAACGACTTATTAGTCGATTTATTAATCACTATGGAATAGGATATACATCACATATCCTGGATCAAGTAAAGACTCTGGGTTTCCGACAAGCTACCGTCGCATCCATTTCATTAGGAATTGATGATCTTTAAACAATACCTTATAAAAGATGGCTAGTTCAAGACGCTGAACAACAAAGTTTTATTTTGGAAAAACACCATCATTATGGGAATGAAATGCGTTGAGAAAGGGCAGATGTATAGAACTTTTCAGCGAGATAGTGCTTATTCGACTCTCTCAAAATGGAATCTATTCCAAACATATATGCCATGGTTCCTTACTTCGACAGGGTACATATATATCCCAACGAGGCGGGTCACCAACGTGGTTTGTGTTCACGGGCATGGTTGGCTTATCGCCATTGGGTTTACCCAAATGCATTGGCTTATAGTATTCCTTGGTTGTTTAAAAAAAGTAGTATTCATAACACCAAATTTTGGTAAATCGCATATGTATTAAGTTCCAATTATAATAAGTAAAACTTGACTTTTAAATATATTTTATCATTTGAAACAATCTCATTGAGACCTTTAAAATGAATACCATATCGAATACGATATATAACTTATAATTGTTATTAGTGAGTTGATTAAATATCTTTCTACTATAATAAAAAGTTATCTAGGAGGACACTCGTCAACACCATATTCCTACTTATCAATTTTTCCCGCTTTTCACTCCTATTTAATAATCACATTAATTACTAACAATAGTATTTAATTTGTTTAGATTAAAATAGTTTCTTAATAAATTAAAAAAGAGATCTTTTTACTAATGGTATTTGTAAGGAAATAATTTTTCATAAAATTAGAAAATTTTTTAGAACATCATACTTTTCTAAAGCTACAAAATATATTATAATTGGTGTTTTTAAAAAGTAAATTTTAAATAAACAAAAAATAATTAAAATTAAGAGTTACAATAAGAAAGTTTGTAAATGTGACATTTTTTAAAACGTTTTGTGTTGAAATAAAACTTTTACTTTATTTATTATAAGAAAGATTTTAATCATATCTTATTTTATAATATCGATTTATAAATTATAAATTGTTATTCTATTTAATATTTTTTATTCAACCATGTAATACACGAGTTTACTACATCTAGTTTAGTACATATAAGATGAAAATAAACAATCTGTTCTTAGTTTTATAAATTAAGTAACTTAACTAAAACAAGTAAATGCGTGAATCTTGATCATTTGGTGTAGAAAATGTTAAATATTTTAGTGTAATTGGATTGACTAAATGATTAATGTGATCAAAATATCTATCAAACAAGTTAATAGGTGTGGCGTGCACGCTTGTTTGATTTTATCATGATCTTCAACATTTGAATGTTATACTTTATAATGTTTAGGGGCGAAGCCCCTAAGTAATGGGGGTTCCAAGGGGGCAACGCCCTCTTGGCGAGGATTCGGGGGTATCGTCCCTGGAAGCGGGGTCCAAGGGACAAAGCACCTTGCAAGGGTCAAGCTGTGAAATTCGAGGGTAAAATTGCTTTCCTGAAAACTTGGTAAAAATTGCTTCATAAAAAATACACGAAAATTAATTTTTCTGAATTTCACATGTGAAATTGGGGGGTAAAAAGTGTAATTTTTTATATATAAAACTACCTCCGGCAGTTTCATCCTACAATTGTTGAATTAAAAAAAAATATTGGTCATTTGATCTTTTTCAAATGATAAAATATATTTAAATATCGCTAAAGGGTAAAAAGCCTGATTGTGAGCCTATTGTAAAATTTATGCTTTAGAAAAATTTAAAATTTAAAATGAATATTGGTCATTCCTCTTTTTCGAAATCCAAGCATTAATCTATGCTTTAGAAAAATTTAAAATTTTTTGACAAAAAGAATTTACAGTTAGAATTGATTGTTAGGCTATTGTAAAATTTATAAAAAAATAATCAAAGTAAGAAGGTAAACATGACTCGATGGGTTAACTTACAAAATATCATTCAGGGACGAGGGTATGTTATAAATTTTGAACATATTAAAGGAAAAAACAATGGGATAGCCGATATGTTGTCTCGAAATATTAATAAATTTTTGTGCTCAGATGGACAGAAAGAAAAATAAAGGAAAAGCTAAGCTTATACAACCTACACAGCCTTCTCCCATGAGTATATTATTTGAAGAAGAAAAGACAGATAAGCTCATGAGTCGGTTAATAAGAGCATCAAAAACACAATGTTTTAGACAGTTGCCCGCCTCAATTACTTACTTCAACAATACTACATAATTCTACAATCGAAGTCAATCGAAGAATACAGATGTTCGACCTCCAAAAAATAAATAGTTTACACAAAGGACAAATACACAGAATACGGAATTCAATCATTACAATTGATAGCTATAGGTTACAAAGGTGTAACGATTCGAATACAAAGTTCTGACCAATCATCGGAATGATGCTAACTGAAAAACAACAATGTCTTCTAGATAACCTCTGGCATATCCAAACCATGCCTCAAGCTTCAACTTTCAAAGTTCAGGTGTTAAATGCTTTAAGTATTTATTTCGATGAAAAAAAACAGAAACTGAAAACAGAGGCTCAAGTTTACCCATTATGTTATTTTTCGCGGAACTAAAATTGGTGTTTTTAATAAATGGGAAACAGTGGCTAAATATATTTAGTGTCCCAACCCAATTTATAAAGGCTTTACAAATTTTTCACAAGCCTTAGAAACAGCAAGAGAACATTTTGGGATAAACGGTTTTTACATTGAACTCGAAAAAGTCCAAACATTTTTAGAAATAACAAAAGCTGATACTAAAAAAATTATTAAAGCACAAGAAAAGTTGATTGCAAAGCTGCAAGAGCAACTTTTAAAACAAGGAAAAAATACACATTTTATACAAGAAATAATTAAAAATAGTCTTTTAAAACAAAAGATAGAAATGCTCGAATCAAAAAATAGACAATTATTACAAAAGCTCGAGTAAAATGAAAAGAATCATGTAGTTTTAAATGACATGCTCAAAATAAGGATTCTTGATACACATTGGAGACATTGTTTAAAACCAGTTATTGATCGTTTTTCAGAATTTAAACAAATCGTCAGATTTGATCAGAATATCGTTCAATCCTTAGTTTACTCCCTCGTACTTCATATTATACTTTATATTACTATTTAAAAAAAAAGAAAAAAAAAGTCTTTTTTACCATTCTTCACCTCCAACATTGTGCATAAACCTACGTATTGGGTGAAGATTTCCTTGTTTTCTTATCTATCTGCTGCGGTTGTTATCCGTAAGTCATACTCTTAACCTTTATTTTACTTTCTACTGTTAAATTTTTACATTTTACAGTAATTTTTTACCAATTGTAATTTTTATTTGTAATTTTTATTAACCGTTCTCTTTCTTCTCCTCTGTAACCTAATTGGTATCAGAGCAAAGGCTTTCTTATAAACCTAAAAGACTGAGACAAGCTCCATCTTTCTATAGGCATTTATTGCCAAATTAAATGTTTGGAAAACTCTCTCAGGTCAAGGTTATGGGAAAAATAATTTGCTTTGGTAACAAATTGGAATGAGGTTTCATTTAATGTATTATATAATTAATAATATATGAAGTTTAAGAAAATCTTAAGAAAAAACTAAAGATAAAATTAGGAAGCTAAGGAGTCGGAATTTATTAATCATAGAGCTCAATCAACCCCCGTCGCCAAATAAAAAACTTGAATTTTTAAATCTAGAATTCTCAGAAAAACCAAATCCTAGAAATATTAATACAGAAAATTTTAGTAATATAGTTCACAGATTTCATAGAAACTATAAATGAAGAAATCATTGAAGAAAATGCAGAATATAATTTCAGGAATATAGAATTACTTGAAGATAATGATGAAGAACAACCGATATACGATACAGAAAATGAGAAAATCGAAATAAATCTTGAATTTTTACAATTTGAACAGGAATATATGAATTACACCTTACTAGACGATGAAGATGAAAAGATAACAGGATTTAAAACCGAAGAAATTAATAAAACAATAAAACAAATAATAAAAAGAAAATTTACAGAACTAAATATACAAGAAGAAGTAGATGATATGATTATAGAGTGTATAACAGAATTAGGAATGACATACGAACAAAGCTATAATAAATTACAAGAATACTACTATTTACCCCTGGTGGAAAAGAATACTACTAAATTGAATTTTTACAATTTGAACAGGAATATATGAATTACACCTTACTAGACGATGAAGATGAAAAGATAACAGGATTTAAAACCGAAGAAATTAATAAAACAATAAAACAAATAATAAATAGAAAATTTACAGAACTAAATATACAAGAAGAAGTAGATGATATGATTATAGAGTGTATAACAGAATTAGGAATGACATACGAACAAAGCTATAATAAATTACAAGAATACTACTATTTACCCCCGGTGGAAAATATTTTACAAGGGAAAGCCATGTTATCGGAATTTTATAAACAAAAGCAAGCCTTTAAGGATATATTTGAACAAATGAGAAATATAAATTTTAGGCCCAAAGTAGAGTGGAGCAGGGATACAGGTTAAGTAATATCACACGAAATCCTAGGAAGGAAACCTTGGGCAACACCCTCTATAAACTATAATCAAGAATCAACAATAAGAGGAAAAGGTAACAAATTACCCAGGAAAAATATATAGTGGTAGTGTATTACTATTAGAACAACAAAAACCCCAGTTATGGATTGATGAAGTTTAACATGGGAACAAATATTAGTAAGAATGTGGGAAGCAAATAAAAAAGATAGTATGGACATGTTCTCATACTTAGAAACTACACTAGTACCAATAGCTCTAGGAATATGACAAAGCAAAAAAGCACAAAACTCTACGGAGAAAAATAATTTAAAGGCATTAGGGGATAATCCCTATAACTTTACATCACAAATAAAAACCCTTATACTAGGCGTTGACCCTGCTAAAAATAATATCTTAATACAAGATACAGCTATAAGGAATCTAGAAAAATTAAGTATAGCTGACATAAAATATATAAACGAATTTACATTAGATTTTATAAGATTATCATCACAAACAGGGAAAGCAATGGATGACAATCTATGTGATAAATATTTCATAAAATTACCGGGAGATCTAGGAAAAAGTATACATGAATCATGGAGAACAACATATGGAGAACAACACAATCTAGGAATAGGACCAAGAATAACATATACATTTAGTATACTAGAAGACAAATGTAAAGAAGTAGCTCTACAAGAACAGTTAAAAAGAAATGCATATGTCTTTTGTAAAATGGCTATTTACACACCTCAGGCCTATGGATTCTACAATAAAAAGAAAAACATAAGAAAAAGTACTATGTACAATAAAAATAATAGTCA